>JAMYWD010001314.1:0-10000 GCA_028583415.1 Protea cynaroides
GTCAGATTCCCGAGAGCTGGGGGTTGATTTGGGGGTCGATGATCCTGGTCGAATTGTCCGACCCTCAGACCAAAAATCAAACTTTTAAGATCCGATTCTAGGTTCATTTCCCATAATTTCTTCCCCGTTTCGACTCGTCTCCCACATCTGAGTTGCTACAGTGCCACTCCACTGTATTGATCATTTCGGTTCCGTGTTTCGACGTCCACATCACTCCTACAGGTATGTTTTCTCATTTTTACCTATTTTTAGGTTTCCATTTCTAGGTTTTTGCCCATTTAACTTGTATTTTTCAAATTAAACTTTTTCCAATCGTAAAAATTTGATTTTTATTGGGGGCTTTTGTTATTGGTGTCTCGAGGAACAAAAGGCCTCAAAACTTTTGGAGTTTCATCGGTTGGTTATCGAGAAACTTGAGTTTTTGCTCTTTTTGCCCTAATTTGTCAAAATTTTTGATTTCTCGCAATTTCTTCAAATTGGATCCCATTAGTTAGAAGTTCCTACTGTGTGAGTGTTGTAGGATATGTTAGAACCTATGTATGTCCTCCTGCCCACGTGTATGGGTGACAAGTGAGGCTTTTGGCCAACTTACGTCGTTATAATGTCCCAATTTTTGGCTTTTACTCTCTACTAATATACTATCTATTTTTCTTCCTTATTTGCAGATATCATGGCTCGTACCAAAGTACCTAGAATTCGTGATCCTCTTCGTTTCCATTCCAACGAAGCTGAGGCACAGTATGCCCACTTCGCTCGCAAGAAAGTAGAGGGAGGTCGTAAGGTGAACTTGGCTGAGTTAGCCCTGTTTAATGTGGAGAGGGCATTTGGTGATATGGGATGGCTCCCGGTCATCACTTACGACACATGCACCTGTTCGGATTTGGTACGCCATTTCTATTGTAACCTCTAGGTGGTGGGGGATTACAATGATGTTGTGAGGGGTCATGAGCTGCACATCACAAGCTATGTCAAAGGGGTAAACATTTCATTCGATTATCGACAGCTGGCCGACCTACTGGGCATTTCCTATGATGGCCCCATGGTTTATTGTGCCCCAGGAGAGCACCAGTTCTCCTCCACAGAGATGAGGGCTGAGATTGACAATCAGCTTCTACGACCTGATCGCTGGAAGATGAGGGCATGCTATATGCGTCCGGCTCCACGGGTATATTGCAAGATTATTCAGCATAACCTAATCCCGCAGAGTGGCCATTACGAGAGGGTTTCCCAGCTGACCCAGTATCTGCTGTACAACATTTGCCCTAAACAGTGTGCCTTCCATACATCATTATGCGTACTATAATCACTGCTACGTTACCCAGTCACACTGGCAACCTTCCGTATGGACGTATGATCACTGTTCTGCTTACCCGTCTGGGGGTTGATTTATTGGATGAGAAGATTCAGGAGAAGTCCTTCTCATCGCCTCTAGATTGGGAGGCTATTTGCAAGATGGGCATGCGGGATGCCCAGGTCAGTGATGAGGAGAGGAACGGGATGGTGCGCCCTCACACTCGCGTAGAGATAGCCGACGCTGAGGCCGGTGCCGTCGTTGCTGGAGTTCATGTGGAGCCTGCTGATGATGATGACCGCATGTACATGGATGTAGACTCGACACCACCGCCTTCACCTACGCATGCGGCTGGAGCTGGTACTTCATATGCGGCTGGTCCTTCTCATGAGGCTGGTCCTTCTCATGCGGCTGGTCCTTCACACCCACCTTCTGATATGATGGAGATGTTGCATGAGATCAGAGAGGCTCAGCGCAGATCTGATTTGAGGATGGAGGAGTTACTAAACACTTACCATGTGAGAGTGGATGAGCTCATTGACGCCCAGCGTACATCAGACATGAGGATGGGAGAGTTACTAGACGCTCAGCGGGTGAGAGTGGATGAGCTACTAGACTCCCAGCGGACATCAGCCATTAGGATGGGAGAGCTCATGGAGGCTCAGCACCGGACTGATCAGCGGGTAGCCGATCTTACAGCTAGTCTGCAGACGACCCAGACTGAGATAGCCTGGTTGACTAGAGTCTACGCTAAGGACTATGACAGAGATCGTGAGGCACCGCCTACTCCTTCGCCTCCAGCTTCATGATTGTATCTTTTCTCTTTCTTTGTACTACAGAGTAACTGTTCGGGTTGTGGACTGTACTCTGTTTTAGCTATGTATATACGTTTGTTTCTTTCACATTGTATTTAAATTTGTTCTTCATTTAATAGATGCATTATTCTCTTTTAAGTTTGGTCTCAAACATCACTTGTGCTTATAATGTGTTAGTATTACTGTTTTTACTTTTATCCTATCTCAGTTCACAATTTGTCATGAATGTATGCTAGTTCAGCGGACAAGGCCTGAGATGCTTTGATACCAAGTTGTCACACCCCAATTCTGCTCTATTCAGAATGGTGTGATGAACCGCTAACAAACCAACGGTTCAACCAGGATCTCGAGTAGGCTATATCCGTTTTATCTAAACCCCATACATCCATATTCATAATCAGAGTAAATACACAATAGCGAAAGTCTTATAATAAAATGAACTGAGAATCTACTGTGATATTAATATTTAAATAACAAATTATTCTGTATCAACTGAGACATAAATAAATATCAAATACAAGTCATTAATAAATCCAAATAAAGAAAACTAGAAAAATAACTAATCGAATACACATGAGTTGCACTCGCAAGAGGAGTCATGTGAATCTACTTCTTCTTCCACTTCCATCGCCGCCACGTTCCCGTACACTGGAGCATTTACATAATTTTCAACAGTCATACCTGCATCATCAACTAAAAATATTCGACGTCAAAAGGGTGAGCACACATCACGGCTCAGTGAGCAAACAAAACAATGCAACAATACATATGCATGCAATTCAATTCATATCTTTGGTCTGGTTTATAGTTTTCACTGTGCTATAGAAAGGATAGGTGGCCGTTGCACCTCTATGCACGAGAGTGTGGATATGCCCGATGAACCTCTCACCGTCACCCACAGCACCCACAATGAACATTGTACAACGAAGGTCACGTTTATCGATGCACAACTCCATACCAACAAATAAACCCCTGATGGCTAGGGCTGCAAACGGGGCTCGCTACTAACCAATCCTAATGTCAAACAGTGTATCCAAGGCCTCACCCCAGCATCCCTCAGAGCACCCGTAGAGATAGAGCTAAGGCCCCCGGTAGAGTATAGGACTCAAGGACCGAGACCCTCCTTGATGCCCTACGTCGCAATAGTTCTGCTAAGGTAATGGCGATACGACGATGCTAATGCACAAGACTTGAGTTAGAGATAGAGCTAAAGTGCCCGGATTAAACACCGCCTAACACTTCCCCTGATGCCCTACTCGCATCAAGCACACTAACCACACACAAACATTCACATGCCTATCCCTAGCATCAATCATCATCATCATGTTATAAGTAAACCAAATTAAATATACATGAACAATAATAGCAGGAATATTGGATGACATGTTGAATGCACATTACAAGCATATTCGCATAGAATCATACATGGCATTGGACTCAAGAAAATAAAAGTAGTTTATTATTAACCAATTAATGTAGGTCTTGTTTCCTCACCTTAGCTTGCTAGTAGATCCTCTATCAAGCTTTAAGAATCACCTTT
Organism: Protea cynaroides; assembly: GCA_028583415.1. Lineage (NCBI taxonomy): Eukaryota > Viridiplantae > Streptophyta > Magnoliopsida > Proteales > Proteaceae > Protea > Protea cynaroides. The sequence goes on from JAMYWD010001314.1 coordinate 3,647, forward strand.
ATATTGATATTATATTGCTAGAAGACCTAACAAAGTCGATAGAATTTAATTAGATTTAATTCCAATTTTCTAACTTGCTGTTATCTATAGGGTCGCAGGATGGATCGCAGGTAGGGTAGCAGTATACTGCGACCCCCTGTAGCAGGGTCGATATCAGGGTCGATGGGTCTATCGACCCTATGTGCGACCACCTCTGGTTTTGGTCGATATTCTCATGTTTTGATCCATTCTTCCTTGTTTAACTCCTATGGCTTCTTCCATAGTCCATTCTACACACATTCTATGGTCTAAAACCATGAATCATTCACCTATATAGCTTTCATGAATTCCCCCATGGTTTTTCGTGAAAACCTAACCATGGTTGATGGTTTGGGACTCTCCGAGATCATACTCTCTTCATTACCTAACCTAAGGTCTGTAGAAACTCATGGAATTAGTATCCATACCTGAGAAGAATACTCCTTCTCTGAAACTCTTCTCCTTTTTTCTTTCTTCTCTTCCTTGCTTCTCTTCTTCTTCTCTTCCTTCTCTTCTCTTTCTCTCAATTCAATTAGAGTTGTAAAAGGAGTGAAAGAGGCTTAGGGACGTCCTATTTATAGAGTAGAAACTCCTAAAATAAGTCCCATTGAGTTTAGGAACATCCGAAATTAGGAAACATTCCTAATTTCTGTTTCTGGTGGCAACTGGGGGTCGATGATCCCGTCGACCCCTAACTCCTAAAGTGTCCGACCCCTCTATAAAACAGGGGGGTCCGACTTTCTGTCTTGGGGGGTCCGACCCTCCCTTGCTGGGTATGCGACCCTCCCCTTAATTTAAGTATTTTTGGGTCGATTTGATACCTGCGATCACGATCTCCTTCACGCCCTTGGTCCATTTGGCTCGACTATGATGGGTAAACCTGATTCAAGGTGGTAAGACCGGGTTAGTTTGATACAGGTCTTACAGAGAGAGAGCAGTAGAAAGGGAGAGGGAGAGAGAGAGAGAAGAGAGAGAGAGAGAGAGAGAGAGAGAGAGAGAGAAGCGTGAAGGGCGGGAAAGGGAGAGAGAGAAATAAAAAGAAAGAGAGAGAATGAGATAGAGAGGGATAACGAAAGAGAGAGAATGAGTGAAAGTTGAAAGGGAGAGAGAGTAAGAAATAAATGTAAAAGAGTGAGAGAGAGTGAAAAGTAGAAAGAGAAAGAGAGAGGGAGAGAATGAGAAGTAGATTGACAGAATGGGGGAAAGAAATAGAGTGAGAAGTAGAAAGAGAGAGGAAAAGAGAGAGATTGAGTGAGTGAAAGATAAAGAGGGAGAGAGAGTGAAGTCGAGGGAGAGAGAGAAGTAGGAAGAGAAGAGAGGGAGAAAGAGAGAAGTAGAGAGAGAGGTAGAAAGAGAAGACAGTTAGGGAGGGAGAAAGAGAGAGAGTTGGAGAGAGAGATACAGAGAGAGAAGGTGAAAGAGGGGGAGAAGTGGAGAGAGTGAGAGAGAGAGTGAGAAGTAGAGAGAAAGGGAGAGAAGTAGAAAGAGAGAAAGGAAAAGTAGAAAGAGAGGAAGATTAGAGAGAGAGAAAGAAAGAGAGAGAGAAGTAAAAAGATAGAGAGAGAAAGAAAAAGAGAGAGAAAAAGGGAGTAGAGAGAGAGGGATGAAGAGAGAGAGAGAGATAGAGAGAGAGTATGAAGAGAGAGAGAGAGTGAAGTAGAAAGAGAGAGAGAGATGGAACTAAAAAGAGAGAGTGACAGAGAGAGTGTGCGTGAGAAAGAGAGAGAGATAGAGATAGAGCGAAATTAGAAAGAGATAAAGGGAGAGAAAGAGAGAAGTTAAAAGAAAGAGACAGCGAGAGAGAGAGGAAGAGAGAGATATAAGTAGAGAGAGTGAGAGATAAAATTAGAAAGAGAGAAAGAGAGATAAAAGTAGAAAGTGAGAAAGGGAGAAGTAGAGAGCGAGAGAGAGAGAGAGAAAGAGAGAAATGGGGATTGAGATAGTGTAGAAAGAGGTAGAGAGAGAGAGGGAGAGAGAAGTAGAAAGGGAGAGAGAGAGAGAGGGCAAGAGATAACTGGAAAGAGTGTGAGAGAGAGAAGTAGAACGAGTGCAAGAGAGAGAAAGATAGAGAAGTAGAATGAGAGATGTAGAAAGAGAGAGAGAGAAAAGAGAGAGTGAAGTAGAAAGTGAATGAGAGGAGAGAGAAACTGAGAGAGGTAGAGAGACAGAGAGCGAGAGAGAGAGAAAAGTAAAAAGAGAGAGGAAGAGAGAGAGAGAGAAAAGTAGAAAGAGAGAGGAGAAAGAGAGAAGTAGAAAGAGGGAGAGAGAGAAAGAGAAAGAAAAGCAGAGGGAGAGAAGTAAAAAGAGTGAGAAAGGGAGAGAGAAGTAGAATGAGAAAGAGAGAGGGAGAGAGGAGTGAAAGAGAGAATTAGAAAGAGAAAGGGAGAGAGATAGAGAGAAGTTGAAAGCGAGAGAGAGAGAGGGAAATGGAGGGAAAGAGTAGAAAGAGAATTAGAGAGGGGAAAGAGAGAGAGAAGTAAAAAGAGGGAGAGAGAAGTAAAAAGAGAGTGATAGAGAGAGGGAGAGCGAGAGAGAGAGAAGTAGAAAGAGAGAGAGAGGGAGAGATAAAGAAGTAAATAGGGAGGGAGAGACAGAGAGATGTAGAGAGAGAGAAAGAAGAGAGAGAGAGAAGTGGAGAGAGAGAGAGTAAAAAGAGAGAGAGAGAGAAAGAGAGAGAGGGAGAATGGGATAGAGAGAAAGAAAGAGAAAGAGAGAGAGAGAGAGAAAGAGAGAGAGAAAAGTAGAAAGAGAAAGGGAAGTAGAAAGAAAGAGAGGGAGAGAGAGAGGGAAGTAGAAAGAGGGAGAGAGAGAAGTAGAGAGAGATAGAGAGAGTGAAAGTTTGAGATAGAGTAGTAGAAAAAGTGAGAAAAAGAGAGAGAGAAAGAAAAGTAGAGGGGGAGAAGTAGAGGGAGAATGAGAGAGGGAGGAGAGTGAGAGAGAGCGAGAGAGATGTGGAAGGAGAGACAGAGAGAAGTATAGAGAGAGAGGAAGTAGAGAGAGAAAGAGAGTATAGAAAGAGAGAGAGAAGAGGTGAGAGGGAGAGCAGTAGAGAGAGAGAGAAGTAGAAAGATAGAGAGAAGTTGAGTGGGAAAGAGAGAAAGAGAAGAGAGAGAGAAAGAGAGAGAGTAGTAGAGAGAGAGAAAGAATGAGAGAGAGAGTGAAGTAGAAAGAGGCAGAGAAGTATAAAGAGAGTGAGAGAGAGAGACAAGTAGGAAGGGAGAGAGAGAAAGAAAGAGAGTGAGAGTAGAAAGACATTTAGAGATAGAAAGAGTGAGAAAGAGAAAGAAAATTAGAAAGGAAGGGAGAGAGAAGTAGAAAGAGAGAAAGAGAGAGAAGTAGAGAGAGAGAGAGAGAGAGGGAGAAGTAGAAAAGAGAGAGAGAGAGATAGAGAGAGAGAAAAAGAAAGTAGAGAGAGCAGTAGAGAGCGAGAGAGAGATAAAGAAAGAGATAAATAGAGAGATGAGAGAGAGGGAGAGAAAAGTAGAAAGAGAGAGAGAAGTAGAAAGGAGAATGAAAGGGAGAGAGAGAGAGAGAAAAAGAGAGAGAGAGAGAGAGAGCAGTAAAAGGAGAAAGTGAGGGAGAGAGATAGAGAGTAGAAAGAGAGAAAGAGAGTGAGAGAAGTAGAGCGAGAGAGAGACAGAGAAAGAGAGAAGTAGAAAGGGAGAGAAGTCGTAAGAGAGAGAAGTGATGGGAGAGAGAGAGGGAGAGAGAGAAAGAGAGAGAGGTAGAGAGAGATAGAGAGAGAGTGAAGTAGAGATAGATAGAGAAAGAGAGAGAGTGGGAGAGAGGGGAGTAGAGAGATAAATTAAAAGAGAGAGAGAGAGAGAAGTAGAAAGGGAGAGATAGATAGAGAGAGATATAGAGGGAGAGAGAGAGATACAGAGAAATGTAGGAAGACAAAGGGCGAAGTAGAAAATAGAGACAAAGAGAGTAGTAGAAAGAGGAAGAGAGAGAAAGAGAGAGAAAGTAGAAAGAGAAAAAGAGAGAGAGAGAGAGAAGTAGAGAAAGTGAGAGAGACAAAGAGAATGAGAAGTAAGGAGAGAAAAGAGAGAAAAAGAGAGAGGAAAAGAGAGAAAGCAGAGAGAGAGAGAGAGAGAGAAGAGAGAGGGAGGGAGGGACAGAGAGAGAGAGAGAGAAAAAGAGGGATTCACATCGTCTCCTCCCAGTGGTTCTGGGAGGACGGTGGCAACCTTCCTCGGATGGTTGCCACGTGGCTCTCGGTAAATCCGATCCCACGTCCGAGCCGACACCCCCCTGTCGACTTGGCTTGTCGGCTGGGTGTCGACTCGGACGTGGGTCTCGGATTCACCGAGAGCCACGTGGCAACCATCCGAGGAAGGTTGCCACCGTCCTCCCCGAACCACTGGGAGGAGACGATGTAAATCCGAAAAAGAGAGGGAGAATTTGAAAGAGAGAGAAATAAAGAGAGTGAGGGAGAGAGAAGTAGAAAAAGAGAGAGAGAATGAGAGAGCCCACTGAAGTAAAATGAGTGAGAGAGAGAAGAGAGTGAGAAGTAGAAAGAGAGAAAGAGAGAGCTCTCTGAAGTAGAGAGTGAGAGAGAGATGAGAGTGAGAGAGAGAGAGAGAGAGAGAGGGGGGAGAAGTAGAGAGAGAGAGAAGTAGAAAGTGAGAGAGAGCGAGGGAAAGAGAAGCAAAAAGAGAGAGAGAGAAGTAGAGAGAGAGAGAGAGAGTAAGAGATATCTCAGTGAAGTAGAAAGAGATAGAGAGAGAAGTAGAGAGAGTGAGAAAAGAGGGAGAGAGAGAGAGAGAATTGGGCAGAAAGGAAAAAAGAGAGAGAGAAGTAGAAGGAGAGAGAAAGAGAGGAGTGTGAGAGGGAAGTAGTAAGAGATAGAGGGAAGTACAAAGAGAATAAGAGAGAGAGTAGAAAGAGAAAGAAATAGAGAGAGAAAAGTAGAGGGAAGTTGAAAAGAGAGAGAGAGAAAATAGTAGAGTGAGAGAAGTAAAAAGAGGGAGTGAGGGAAGTACGAAGAGAGAGAGAGAGAGTAGAAAGAGAGAGTAAAAAGAGAGAGAGAGAAAAGAGAGAGAGAGAAGTAGAAAGAGAACAAAAAAGTAGAGTGAGGGGAGAGTGCCTGGGAGAGGGAGAGAAGTAGAGAGAGAGAGTTTGTGAGAGATGTAGAAAGCTGGAGAGAAGTGGAATGGGTGAGAGAAAGAGAGATAGAGAGAAGGAGAGATAGCAGAAAGGGCAGAGAAAGTGAGAAATAAAAGTAAAAGAGAAAGAGAGAGAGAGTGAAAAGTAAAAAGAGAGAGAGAGGGGGAAGTAGAGAGAGAGAGATCGAGTGAGGTAGAAAGAGAGAGAGAAGTAGAAAGAGAGAGAGAAGTGGAAAGTGACAGAGAGAGAGGGAGACAAAAGTAGAAAGGGAGAGAGGGAGAAAGAGAGACAGACAAAAAGAGAGAGAGAGATAGAGAAGTAGAAAGAGAAAGGGAAGTAGAAAGAATGAGTGGGAGAGAGAGAGGGAAGTGGAAAGAGGGAGAGAGAGAGAGAAGTAGAGAGGGACAGAGAGAGAAAGAGCAAAATAGAATAGTAGAAGAGAGAGAGAGAGAAAGAGAGAGAGAGAAAAGAGAGAAGTAGAGAGGGGGAAAGTAGAGAGAGAATGAGAGAGGGTGGAGAGAGAGCGAGAGAGATGTGGAAAGAGAGATGGAGAGAAGTAGAAAGAGAGGGAAAGAGAGAGATAGAGAGAGAATAAAAAGAGGGAGAGAGAGGCGAAAGAGAGAGAGCAGTAGAGAGAGAGTGAAGTACAAAGAGTGATAGATAAGTAGAGAGAGAAAGAGATAAAGAGAAGTTGAAGAGATAAAGAGAGAGAAAGAAAGAGAGAGATAGACAAAGAGAGAGAGAGTAAAAGTAGAAAGACCATGTAGAGAGAGAAAGAGATAGAAAAGTAGAAAGAGACAGAGAGAAGTAGAAAGAAAGAGAGAGAGAGAGAGAGAGAGAGAGAGGGAGGGAGAGAAAGAATGAGAGAGGGAAGTAGAAAAAGGAGAGAGAAGTAGAAAGAGAAAGGGAGAGAGAAAAAAAAGAAAAGGGAGAGAAAAAAAAGAAAAGAGAGAGATAGAGAGCGCGAGAGTGATGGAGAGAAAGGGACGAGAGAGAGGGAGAGAGAAAAGTAGAAATAGAGAGAGAGAAGTAGAACAGAGAGAGAGAGAGCAGTAAAAAGAGAGGGAGAGAGAGAAAGATAGAGATAAAGAGAAAATTGGAAAGGGAAAAAGGGAGAGAGAGATGTAGAAAGAAAGCGATAGATAGAGAGAGAGTGTGAAAGAGAAACAGAGAAAGAGAGAGAGAAAGAGAGATTGAAAGAGAGAGAGTACAAGAGAGAGAATTAGA
>JAMYWD010001314.1:15000-25000 GCA_028583415.1 Protea cynaroides
GAGAGATAGAAGTAAAAAGAGAGGGAGAGAGAGAAAGAGAGAGATAGAGAGAAAACATGGAAAGAGAACAAGGGAGAGAGAGAAGTAGAAAGAGAGAGAGAGATAGAGAGAGAGACAAAGAGAAAGAGAGAAAGAGAGAGAAAGAGAGAGAGAGAGGTAGAGAGATAGAAAGAGAAAGAGTATGAGAGAGGGAATTAAAGAGAGAGAAACATAGAAGCATAGGGTGGGAAGTAGAAGGAGAGAGAGAGAGAGAAAGAAGAGAGGGGAGAGAGAGACAGAGGGGAGAAAAAGAGAAACAGGGAGTGAGAAGTAGAAAAGAGAGAGAGTGAGAGAAAGATGTAGAAAAAGTGAGAGAGAGAGAGAAAGTGGGTGCTCAATGAAGTAGAAAGAGAGAAATAGAGAGCTCTCTAAAGTGGGGAGCGAGAGAGAAGAGAGAGAGGGAGTAGTACAGAGAGAAATGAAAAAAAAAGAGAGAAGTAGAGAAAGAGAGACAAGAGAGAGAGAGAGTGATGAGAGAGTGAGGAGAGAGGGGTATGGAGAGAGAGAGAAAGAGAGGGAGAAGCTGAAAGAGAGGGAGAAGTAGAAAGAGAGAGAGAGAGAGAGAGAGAGAGAGAGAGAGAGAGAGAAAGAGAGAGAGAGAGAGAAAGAAAGAGAGAGAGAGAGAGAGAGAGAGAGAGAGATGGAGGGAGGGAGGGAGAATTATAGAGGGAGAGAAGTAGAAAGTGATAGGGAGAGAGAGAAAGAGAGAGCCTCTGGTTGTGAGAGCGAGATTAGGAAAGAGAGAGCTCTATGAAGTGGAGAGAGAAGTGGAGGGAGAGATAAAGAGAGATAGGAGAGTGAGGGAGACGGAGAGAGAGAGAGAGAGAGAGAGGAAAGTAGAAAGAGAGAGAGATAGGGAGAGAGAAGTGGAAAGAGAGAGAGATAGAAGTAGACAGAGAAAAGTAGAGAGAGAGATAGAGAAGTTAAAAGAGAGAGAGAGAAGTAAAGAGAGAGAGAGAGAAGTAGAGGGTGAGAGAAAGAGGGAGAGAGAGAGAAGGGAGAGAGACAGAGTAGAGAGAGAAAGAGAAGTAGAAAGAGAGAGAGAGAGAAGAAGGAAGAGAGAGAGAATGTAAGGGAGAGAACAGAGAGAAAGAGAAAGGGAGAGAGAAAGAAAAGTAAAAAAGTTATAGAAGTAGAAAGAGAGAGAGAAATAGAAACAGAGAGAGAGAGTAGAAAGGAGAGAGAGAAGTTGAAAGGGAGAGAGAAGTAGAAAGGGAGAGAGAATGAAACAGGGAGAGGGAGAGTGAGAGTGAGAGAGAGAGAGAAAGGGAAGTTGAATGAGAGGGAGAGAGGGAGAGGGAGAGGGAGAGAGTGAAGAGAAAGAGAATGTGAGAGAGAGAAGTAAAAGAGAGAGAGAGACAATAATAAAGAGAGGGAGAGAGAGAAAGAGGGAGAAGAGTGTGAGAGATAAAGAGTAGAAAGAGAGAGAGAGGGAGAAAAAGAGAGAAAGAGAGAGAGAGGGTGAAACAGAGAGAGAATGAAAAAGAGGGAGAGAGAGGTAAAAAGGGGGAGGGAATTTGAAAGAAAGAGAGGGAGAGAGAGAGAGGGATGTTGAATGAGAGAGTGAGAGAGAGAGAGAAGTTGAGAAAGACCGAGTGAGAAAGAGAGAGATGGAGTAATAGAAAGAGAAAGAGAGAGAAGTAGAACTGAGAATCTACTGTGATATTAATATTTAAATAACAAATTATTCTGTATCAACTGAGACATAAATAAATATCAAATACAAGTCCTTAATAAATCCAAATAAAGAAAACTAGAAAAATAACTAATCGAATACACATGAGTTGCACTCGCAAGAGGAGTCATGTGTATCCACTTCTTCTTCCACTTCCATCGCCACATTCCCGTACACTGGAGCATTTACATAATCTTCAATAGTCATACCTGCATCATCAACTAAAAATATTCGACGTCAAAAGGGTGAGCACACATCACGGCTCAGTGAGCAAACAAAACAATGCAACAATACATATGCATGCAATTCAATTCATATCTTTGGTCTGGTTTATAGTTTGCACTGTGCTATAGAAAGGATAGGTGGCCGCTGCACCTCTATGCACGAGAGTGTGGATATGCCCGATGAACCTCTCACCGTCACCCACAGCACCCACAATGAAAATTGTACAACGAAGGTCACGTTTATCGATGCACAACTCCATACCAACAAAAAAAACCCTGATGGCTAGGGCTACAAACGGGGCTCGCTACTAACCAATCCTAATGTCAAACAGTGTATCCAAGGCCTCACCCCAGCATCCCTCAGAGCACCCGTAGAGATAGAGCTAAGGCCCCCCGGTAGAGTATAGGACTCAAGGACCGAGACCATCCTTAATGCCCTACGTCGCAATAGTTCTGCTAAGGTAATGGCGATACGACGATGCTAATGCACAAGACTTGAGTTAGAGATAGAGCTAAAGTGCCCGGATTAAACACCCCCTAACACTTCCCCTGATGCCCTACTCGCATCAAGCACACTAACCACACACAAACATTCACATGCCTATCCCTAGCATCAATCATCATCATCATGTTATAAGTAAACCAAATTAAATATGCATGAACAATAATATCAGGAATATTGGATGACATGTTGAATGCACATTACAAGCATATTCGCATAGAATCATACATGGCATTGGACTCAAGAAAATAAAAGTAGTTTATTATTAACCAATTAATGTAGGTCTTGTTTCCTCACCTTAGCTTGCTAGTAGATCCTCTATCAAGCTTTAAGAATCACCTTTATATTGATATTATATTGCTAGAAGACCTAACAAAGTCGATAGAATTTAATTAGATTTAATTCCAATTTTCTAACTTGCTGTTATCTATAGGGTCACAGGATGGATCGCAGGTAGGGTAGCAGTATACTGTGACCCCCTGTAACAGGGTTGATATCAGGGTCGATGGGTCTATCGACCCTATGTGCGACCACCTTTGGTTTTGGTCGATATTCACATGTTTTGATCCATTCTTCCTTGTTTAACTCCTATGGCTTCTTCCATAGTCCATTCTACACACATTCTATGGTCTAAAACCATGAATCATTCACCTATATAGCTTTCATGAATTCCCCCATGGTTTTCCGTGAAAACCTAACCATGGGTTGATGGTTTGGGACTCTCCGAGATCATACTCTCTTCATTACCTAACCTAAGGTCTGTAGAAACTCATGGAATTAGTATCCATACCTGAGAAGAATACTCCTTCTCTGAAACTCTTCTCCTTTTTGCTTTCTTCTCTTCCTTGCTTCTCTTCTTCTTCTCTTCCTTCTCTTCTCTTTCTCTCAATTCAATTAGGGTTGTAAAAGGAGTGAAAGAGGCTTAGGGACGTCCTATTTATAGAGTAGAAACTCCTAAAATAAGTCCCATTGAGTTTAGGAACATCCAAAATTAGGAAACATTCCGAATTTCTGTTTCTGGTGGCAACTGGGGGTCGATGAGGGGGTCGATGATCCCGTCGACCCCTAACTCCTAAAGTGTCCAACCCCCTCTGTAAAACAGGGGGTCTGACTTTCTATCTTTGGGGGTCCGACCCTCCCTTGCTGGGTATGCGACCCTCCCCTTAATTTAAGTGTTTTTGGGGTCGATTTGATACCTGGGATCACGATCTCCTTCACGCCCTTGGTCCATTTGGCTCGACCATGATGGGTAAACCTGATTCAAGGTGGTAAGACCGGGTTAGTTTGATACAGGTCTTACAGAGCGAGCAGTAGAAAGGGAGAGAAAGATAAAGAGAATGAGAGAGAGAGAGAGGGAGAGAGAGAGAAGCATGAAGGGTGGGAAAGGGAGAGAGAGAAATAAAAAGAAAGAGAGAGAATGAGATAGAGAGGGATAGAGAAAGAGAGAGAAGGAGAGAAAGTTGAAAGGGAGAGAGAGTAAGAAATAAAAGTAAAAGAGTGAGAGAGTGTGAAAAGTAGAAAGAGAAAGAGAGAGGGAGAGAATGAGAAGTAGATTGACAAGAATGGGGGAAAGAAATAGAGTGAGAAGTAGAAAGAGAGAGGAAAAGAGAGAGAGTTGAGTGAGACAGAAAGATAAAGAGGGGAGAGAGAGTGTAAGTAGAAGAGAGAGAGAGAAGAGAAGAGAAGAGAGGAGAAAGAGAGAGAGAGAAGTAGAGAGAGGTAGAAAGAGAAAAGCATGAAGGAGGAGAAAGAGAGAGAGCTGGAAGAGAGACTAAGAGAGAGAAGGTGAAAGAGGGAGAAGAATAGAGAGAGAGAGAGAGAGAAGCAGAGGAGAGAAAGGGAGAGAAGTAGAAAGAAAGAAAGGGAAAAGGAGAAGGAGAGGAAGATTAGTAGAGAGAGAAAGAGGAGAGAAAAAAAGGGAAGGAAGAAAAAAAGAGAGGGGGAGTAGAAAGAAAAAGAAGTAGAGAAGAGGGGAGAGGGATGAAGAGAGGGAAGAGAGAGAGAGAGAGAGAGAAAGAAGAGAGAGAGAGAAGTTTAAAGAGAGAGAAAAAGAGCCAGAAAGAGAGAGAGAGATGGGAACCAAAAAGAGATAGAGAGAGAGGGAATGAGCGTGAGAAAGAGAGAGAGATAGAGAGAGAGGGAAGGGAGAAAATGACAAAGGGAGAAAAAGAGAGAGTTAAGAAAGAGGAAGGAGAGAGAGAGGAAGAGAAAGAGAGATACAGGGAAGAGAGAGAGAGGTAAAAAAGTAGAGAAGAGATTAAGAGAGATGAAAGCAGAAAGTGAGAAAGAGAGAAGTAAAGAAGAGAGCAGAGAGAAAGAGAGAGAAAGAGAGAGTAGAAATGAGAGAGAGAGAGAGAGGAGAAAGAGAAGAGAGAGAAAAAGAGAGAGGCTAGAAGGAGTGAGAGGAGGAGAGAGAGAGGGAAATGAACCGAGTAAGAAAAGTGAGAAGTGGAGAAGAGATGGACAGAGTCAAAGAGTAGCAGTAGAGAGAGAAATAGAGAGAAAGAGTGAGAGCATTAGAAAGAGGGGAGAGAAGGTGAGCGAGAGAGAAATAGAAGAGAGAGTGAAGCAGAGAGAGACAGCGAGAGGAGAAAAAGAGAAAGGAGAGAAAGAAGAGAAGGAGGAAGTAGGAAGCAAACTGAGCAAAGCAGAAAGAGAGAGGTTGTTGAAAGAGGAGAGAGAAGTAGAAAGTGAGAGTGAGAGAGAGAGAGAGAGAGAGAAGTAGAAAGAGAAAGAGGGATCTATAAGAGAAGCAGAAAGAGAGAAACAGAGAGGCAACCAGAGAGAAAAAGGGAGAGAGAGAAGCGGAAAGGGCGAGAAAGGGAGAGAGAGGGAATAAAGAAAGGAGAGAAATGAGATAGAGAGAAAGAGAGAGAAAAGGCAGAAGAAAGCTAGTGAGAGAGAGGAGGAACAAAAATTCTTAAAGAGAGAGAGAGAGGGAAAAGTAGAAAGGGAGAGAGGTAGGGAGAGAGAAAGAAGGGAATAGAGAGGGGAGAGAGAAGTAGAGAGAGAAGAGGGAGAGAGAGGAAGTAGAAAGAGATAGAGAGAGAGAGAGATCGAGCGCTGAAAGGGGAGAGAGAGTAGAGAAAGTGAAAGTGGGGAGAAAGAAAGAGAGACAAAGGTGCTTTAGAAAAGAGAAAGGGAAGTAGAGAGAATGAGTAGGAGAGAAGAGATAGGGGAGGAAAGAGGGGAGAGGGATGCAGAGAGAGCATTTTGAGAGAGAAAGAGGAGAGAGTAATAGAAAGAGAGAGAGAGAGAGAGAGAGAGAGGCAAAGAGTAAGAGAGAGAAAGAGAGAGAGAGAATAAGTGAGAGAAAGTGAGTGAGAGAGAGAAAGAGAGTGAGAGAAGAGAGAAGTAGAGGGGGAAAAGCAGAGAGAACAGGAGAGAGTCGGGAGAGGAGAGAGGGACCAAGAGGCAGAGAGAGGGAGAGGAGAGAGATGGGGGAATGAGAGACAGAGTGCAGAAAGAGAGAGAGAGAGAGAGAAGTAAAGAGAGAAAGAGAGATAAAGGGAATAAAAAGGAGAGAGAGGTGAGAGAGCGAGCAAGAGAGAGAGAAAGGGGAAGTGCCAATGAGAGAGAAAGTATGTGATAGAAAGAGAAGGAGGAAGTGTAAGAGAGAAAGAGAGAGAATAAAAGAGATGGAAGTAGAATGAGACAGCGAAGTAGAAAGAGAGTTGGGGAGAGAGAGAGACAAAAGAGAGAAACACAGAGAGAGAGGAAAGAGAGAGTGAAAGTAGGATGGGCCATGTAGAGAGAAAGAGACAGAGAAGAGAAAGAGAAAGAGAGAGAAGTAAAGAGAGAGAGAGAGAGAGAGAGAGGAGGATAGAATGAATGAGAGAGGGAAGTAGAAAAGGGAGAGAAGTAGAAAGAGCAAGTGGAGACTGAGAGAAAAAGAAAAGAGAGAGAGAGACAAAGAGAGAGAGAGAGAGGATAGAGAGAAAGGAGCAGAGAGAGGGAGAGAGAAAAGAAGAAAGGAGAGAAAGAGAGATTTTAGAGAGAGAGAGATAGAAGTAAAAAGAGAGGAGAGAGAGAAAGAGAGAGATAGAGAGAAAACATTGAAAGAGAACAAGGGGAGAGAGGAGAAGTAGAAAGCCGAGAGAGAGATAGAGAGAGAGACAAAGAGATAGAGAGAAAGAGAGAGAAACAGAGAGGAAAGGAGGTAGAGAGATACAAAGTGAAAGAGAAAGAGCAGAGGGAATTAAAGAGAGAGAGAAACATAGAAGCATAGGTGGCAGAAGGGAGAGGAGAGAGAGAGAAAGAAGAGAGGGGGGAGAGGAAACGAGAGGAGAAAAAGAGAAACTGTGGAGTGAGAAGAGAAAGAGAGAGAGGAGAGAAAGATGCAGAAAAGTGAGAGAGAGAGAGAAAGTGGGTGCTCCAATGAAGTAGAAAGAGAGAAATAGAGCCTCCCTAAAGTGGGGAGCGAGAGAGAAGACAGAGGAGGGAGGTAGCCAGAGAGAAATGAAAAAAAAGAGAAGTAGAGAAAGAGAGACAAGAGAGAGAGTGAGGCAGAGGGGCATGGAGAGAGAGAGAGGACGAGAGAGAGGAGAGAGGGGATGGAGAGACGAGAGACGAGAGAGAAAAAGAGGGAGAAGTCGAAAGAGAGAGAGAGAGAAAGAGAGAGAGAGAGAGAGAGAGAGAGAGAGAGAAAGAAAGAGAGAGAGAGAGAGATAGAGAGAGGAGGGAGGGAGAAGGGGAGAATCTATGAGGGAGAGAAAGAAAGATAGGAGAGAGAGAAAGAGAGAGCTCTGCTGTGAGACAGAGAGATTAGGAAAGAGAGAGCTCTATGAAGGGAGAGAAATGGGAGGGATAGATAAAGAGAGATAGGAGAGTGAGGGAGACTGGAGAGAGAGAGAGAGAGAGAGAGAAGTAGAAAGAGAGAGATGGGGAGAGAGAAGGGAAAGAGAGAGAGATAGAAGCAGACAGAGAAAAGTAGAGAGAGAGAGATAGAGTGGTGAAAGAGAGAGAGAGAAGTAAAGAGAGAGAGAGAGAAGCAGAAGGTGAGAGAAAGAGGGAGAGAGGGAGAAGGGAGACAGAGACAGAGTAGAGAAAGGAAGAGAAGTAGAAAGAGAGAGAGAGAAGAACGAAGAGAGAGAGAATGCAGGGAGAGAACAGAGAGAAAGAGAAAGGGAGAGAGATAGAGAAGCAAAAAAAAGTTATATAGAAGTAGAAAGAGAGAGAGAAATAGAACAAAGAGAGAGAGTAGAAAGGGAGAGAGAAGTTGAAAGGAGAGAGAAGTAGAATGGGGAGAGAATGAAACAAAGGAGAGGGGAGAGTGAGAGAGAGAGAGAGAGAAAGGGAAGTGAATGAGGGAGAGAGGAGAGGGAGAGGGAGAGGGTGAAGTAGAAAGAGAATGTGAGAGAGAGAAGTAGAAAGAGAGAGAGACATGTAAAAAAGAGAGGGGAGAGAGTAGAAAGAGGGAAAAGCAGAAGTGAGAGATAGAGAGTGAGAAAGAGAGAGAGAGAGGGAGAAAAGAGAGAAAAGAGAGAGAGAGGGTGAAACAGAGAGAGAATGAAAAAGAGGGAGAGAGAGGTAAAAGGGGGAGGGAATTTGAAAGAAAGAGAGGGAGAGAGACGAGAGGGATGTTGAATGAGAGAGTGAGAGAGAGAGAGAAGTTGAGAAAGACCGAGGTGAGAAAGAGAGAGGATGGAGTAATAGAAAGAGAAAGAGAGAGAAGTAGAATCGAGAATCTACCGTGATATTAATATTTAAATAACAAATTATTCGAATCAACTCGAGACATAAATAAATATCAAATACAAGTCCTTAATAAATCCAAATAAAGAAAACTAGAAAAATAACTAATCGAATACACACGAGTTGCACTCGCAAGAGGAGTCATGTGTATCCACTTCTTCTTCCACTTCCATCGCCGCCACATTTCCCGCACATTGGAGCATTTACATAATCTTCAATAGTCATACCTGCATCATCAACTAAAAATATTCGACGCCAAAAGGGTGAGCACACATCACGGCTCGTTGAGCAAACAAAACAATGCAACAATACATATGCATGCAATTCAATTCATATCTTTGGTCTGGGTTTATAGTTTGCACTCGCGGTTAATAGAAAGGATAGGTGGCCGCACCCTTATGCACGAGAGTGTGGATATGCCCGATGAACCTCTCACCGTCACCCACAAGCACCCACAATGAAAATTGTACAACGAAGGTCACGCTTATCGATGCACAACTCCATACCAACAAAAACCCCCGATGGCTGGCTACAAGGGCTCGCCACTAACCAATCCTAATGTCAAACAAGGTATCCAAGGCCTCACCCCAAAGATCCCCAGCACCCAGAGAGATAGAGCTAAGGGCCCCGTAGAGAGCAAGGACCAAGCGACCGAGACCATCCTTAACGCCCCACGTCGCAATAGTTCCGCTAAGGTAATGGCGATACGACGATGCTAATGCACAAGACTTGAGTTAGAGATAGAGCAAAGTGCCCGGATTAAACACCCCCTAACACTCCCCCGATGCCCTACTCGCATCAAGCACACTAACCACATACAAACATTCACATGCCTATCCCTAGCATCAATCATCATCACCATGTTATAAGTAAACCAACTTAAATATGCATGAACAATAATATCGAATATTGATGACATGTTGAATGCACATTACAAGCATATTCGCATAGAATCATACATGGCATTGACCTCAAGAAAATAAAAGTAGTTTATTATTAACCAATTAATGTAGGTCTTGTTTCTCACCTTAGCTTGCTAGTAGATCCTCTATCGCTTTTAAGAATCACCTTTATATTGATATTATATTGCTAGAAGACCTAACAAAGTCGATATAATTTAATTAGATTTAATTCTAATTTTCTAACTTGCTATTATCTATAAGGTCGCAGGATGGATCGCAGGTAGGGTAGCAAAGAATACCAGGACCGCGAAATGTGGTCGATATCGGGCTCGAGCGGGTCCATCGACCTATGTGCGACCACCTTCGGTTTTGGCCGATATTCTCATGTTTTGATCCATTCTTCCTTGCTTAACTCCTATGGCTTCTTCCATAGTCCATTCTACACACATTCTACGGTCCAAAACCATGAATCATTCACCCATATAGCTTTCATGATTCCCCATGGTTTCCGTGAAAACCTAACCATGGTTGATGGTTTGGGACTCTCCGAGATCATACTCTTCATTACCTAACCTAAGGTCTGTAGAAACTCATGGAATTAGTATCCATACCCGAGAAGAATACCTTTTTCTCTCGAAACTCTTATCCTTTTTGCTTTCTCTTCTTCCTTTTCCTTCTTCTTCTTCTTCCCTCTCTCTCTTTCTCTCAATTCAATTAGGGTTGTAAAAGGAGTGAAAGAGGCTTAGGGACGCCCTATTTATAGAGTAGAAACTCCCAAAATAAGTCCCATTGAGTTTAGGAACATCCAAAATTAAAAAACATTCGACTTCTACTTTTCGTGGTCAATCAGGGGTCGATGATCCCGTCGACCCCTAATCCCTGAAGTGTCCGAACCTCTCCTGAAAAACAGGGGTCCGACTTTTATCTTTGGGGTCCGACCTCCCTTTGTCGGTATGTGACCCCC
>JAMYWD010001315.1:0-17145 GCA_028583415.1 Protea cynaroides
GCTCGATTCAATCACTCGAGCAATCTGGACGGCTTCATTATATATTGTCTTTTCTAATCCCGAACATGTTCCCCGATGCTTCCTCTCGGTCCCGTGACAAATCTACGGGTTTTAGTTTCTTCTTCTTGCATACTCGGTGGTGCGAAGAAAAACAGCTCTTCATAACGCTGTTGTTGGTACGCATCCACCGACATCCGTCCCCGATAAAGACTCAGGAACTCCTTCTCCATCGAATCTCTGAAGCTTCGTGGAAAATATTTCTCAAAGAACGCTTCTTTATATATAGCCCAAGTCAGTAGGGCGTGCTTAGTCAATAGATAGGCCCTGGTCGATTTCCACCAATGATGAGCGTCGCCTTTGAGCATGAAGGTGGCACACAATACTTTCTCCTCTTCAGTAATAGTCATCATACGAAAATTTCTTTCCATCTCGTCTATCCGGTGTGCTGGCCATAATGGATCAGACGGTTTGCCATTAAATTTCTCGGGCTTCATCTTCAAAAACCTCTCGACCAGTCGAGAGTGATCCATCTGGTTTTGATATGCCCCAAACATATGGGGTGGATACCGATAATTAGCCTGTGCTGCTTCCGGGACCTGCACCGGAATCCGTGCAGCCGATTCTTGAGGTGTCCGAGGAGCTGGGTGGTTACCCATCGGTGCTGCACCGGCTTGCCCCGTGTGCATGGGTGCAGCCCGAGTGGCTTGAAACATTATTCCCATGGCAACCTGCATCCGAGCCTACGCGTGTTGCATTTGCCGCAGCTGTTGTGCCGATTCATCACCACCGTTGTTAGCCGGTGGTGGAGGTGGCAAGTTTGTAGGGTTTACCGGTTCTGGATTTTCCGGTACATGGTTATTCTCTTGACTAGTCTCCTCCATGGGTGGTGGTGGTGGGACTGTGTTTCGGGTCTGTCGGGTCACTCTACATCAAGACATATTTCCTTCTGAGATGGGTGGTGCCTGAAAATCATCAAAATCAGTGAGAAATCATTTATACTTCATGTAGGCACGCTAACCGATATAAAATTCAAAATCCTCAATTCATTTTGTGAAAAATACTGTCTTTTCTATGTAGGGTCGATGGTATGTCCGACCCTTGGTATCCGACCCTGGGAATAACCTGTTCTTCCCGAGAGCTGAGGGTCGATGGGAGGGTCGATGGGTGTCCGACCCTCAGTCCGACCCTCAATTTTCTGTCAGATTCCCGAGAGTCGAGGGTCGATTGGAGGGTCGATCCGAGGGTCGATGGTGTCAGTCGAATTGTCCGACCCTCGGACCAAAAATCAGATTTTTAAGATCCGACTCTGGGTTATTTCTCACTATTCTCCCTCCGTTTCGACTCGTCTCTTCCCTCCGAGTTGCTACAGTGCTACTTCACTGTTGTGGATCATTCTTAGTCCGAGTTTCGACATCCACATCACCTCTACCGGTATACCTTCCCAACTTTACCTGTTTTTAGGTTTTTATTTCTAGGTTTTTGCTCATTTAACTTGTATTTTTCAAATTAAACTTTTTCCAACCGTAAAAATTCTATTTTTATTGGGGGATTTTGTCATTGGGGTCTTGAGGAACGAAAGCTGAAATTTACCGGTTCCATCGGTTGGTCATCGAGAAACATGAAATTTTCTCTTTTTGCCCTAATTTGTCGACATTCTCAGTTTTTCTTGAATTTCATCAAATTGAACATCGTCAGTTAAAATTTCCTTCTGCATGTGGGTTGTAGGATATGTCTAAACCTTCGTAAGTCCTTATGCCCACTTGTATGGTGAGAAATGGGGCTTTATGGTCAACTTACGTCGTTATTAACTCAAATTTTGGATTTTTATCCTACTAACTCCTTATTTATTTTCTCTTTCTTATTTTGCAGATACTATGGCCTGTACCAAAGTGCCAAGATTGCGTGATCCACTTCGCTTCCATTCAAATGAAGCCGAGGCACAGTATGCGGACTATGCCCGTAAGAAGGTTGAAGGGGGTCACATGGTGAACTTGGCTGAGCTAGCCTTGTTCAATGTAGAGGGAGCATTCGGTGATATGGGGTGGCTCCCTGTCATCACATACGACGCGTGCACATGTCCAGACTTGGTGCGCCAGTTCTATTGTAATCTCCAGGTGTTGGGGAATTACAATGATGTTGAACACGGTCAGGAGTTGCGCATCACCAGCTACGTCAAGGGGGTGCACATCTCTTTTGATTATCGGAAACTGGCCGATCTATTGGGCATTCCCTATGATGGTTCTATGGTGTACTGTGCGCTGGGAGAGCCACAGTTTGTTGAGATGGAGATGAGAGCAGAGATCGACAACCAGTTGCTCCGTCCCGATAGATGGCAGATGAGGGCTTGCTACTTGCGTCCAGCTCTACGGGTTTTCTGCAAGATTATCCAACATAATCTGATCCCGCAGAGTGGGCATTATGAGAGGGTGTCTCAGCTGACCCAGTTCTTGATCTACAGCATATGCACTCGCCAACCGGTCTGCCTTCCTTACATCATCATGCGGACGATGATTAGTGCCACATTGTCCGGTCATAGGGGTAATCTACCCTATGGACGCATGATTACAGTGCTCCCGACCCGTGCGGGGGTGGATTCGGTAGATGAGAAGATCCAAGAGAAGACCTTCCCGTCACCTCTAGATTGGGAGGCTATCTGCAAGATGGGGCTGCGAGATGCGGAGGTTAGCGATGAGGAGAGGAACGCGATGGTGTGCCCTCACACTCGGGTCGAGATGGCTGATGCTGAGGCTGCTGCTAGGGCTCGTGGGGATCCAGTCGATGATGACGATCGCATGTATATGGATGTCGATGCGATACCACCGCCATCACCCACGCATGCGGCTGGAGTTGGTACATCTTCTGCGGCGGCTCCTGTACCTGAGTCTGGTCCTTCTCACTCGGCTGATCCTTCACTTCCACCTTCAGCCATGATGGAGATGCTGCAGGAGAACAGGGATGCTCAACGCAGATCTGATCTGAGGATGGATGAGCTGTTGGCTGCTCAGCACGCATCGACGCGCGGATGGGAGAACTCCTAGAGGTGCAGCGTGCGACTGATCAGAGGATAGCCGGTCTCACAGCTAGTCTCCAGACGACCCAGGCCGTTGACTAGGGTCTATCTTGAGGACTATGACAGAGATCGTGAGGCACCGCCTCCTCCTTCGCCTCCAACTTCCTGATTGTACTTTACTTTTCTTGTACTACAGAGTAACTGTCCGGGTTATGGACTGTACTCTGCTTTAGAGATGTATATACGTTTTGTTTCTCTTACTCATTGTATGTAACTTGTTTTCCCTTTAATAGATGCATTATTCTCTTTTTAATTTGGTTTCAATCATCACTTGTGCTTACAAAGTGTTTGTATTAAAGCTTCTAATTTATCCTATCTCAGTTCACAATGGTCTTGAATGTGTGTCAGTTCGGCGGGCAAAGCCTGGGAAGCTCTGATACCAAGTTGTCACTCCCTAATTCTACACTGTTCAGAATGGTGTGATGAACCGTTAAAAAACCAACGGTTCAACCAGGATCTCAAATAGACCATCCCCGTGTTATCCAAACTTACACGCATCCACAATCATAATCAGAGTAATACACAATAGCGGAAAATTTATAAATAAATGAACTAAGAACTAAGATGATACCATTAATTAAATAGTAAATTATTATGTTTCCAACTGAGACATACTTATGTAAATATCAAAAACAAGTCTTTATAAATCCAAAGAAACCTATAAAATAGCTAATCAAATACACATGAGTCATACTCGCGAGAGGCGTCATGTATATACTCTTCAGCTCCACCATCCATTGCTGCTATATTCTCGTACGCAGTCGCGTTCATGTAATCTTCAACTGTGTAACCTACATCATCAACTAAAAATATTGAAAGTCGAGGGGTGAGCACACAACACGGCTCAGTGAGTAGCCAAAACAATGCAACAATACATATGCATGCAAAAATCAATTTATATCTTTGGTCTGGTTTATAGTTTGCAATGTGCAATAGAAAGGTTGGGTGGTCAAAGGTTAACGTTTATTGACACCGCCTCTATACACAGGGTGTGGAAGCCCGCCCGAAGGTTAACGTTTATCGTCGTCCCCATCCACCCTACCATAACATTATACAACAAAGGTTAACGTTTATTGCTATATAATGCTATACCAACACGTAAGCCCCTGTTAGCGAGGGCTTGCAAACTGGGCTCGCTACTAACCAATCCTAATGCCAAACAGTGTATCCAAGGCCTCACCCCAGCATCCCTCAGAACATCCATAGAGATAGAGCTAAGGCCCCCCGGTAGAGTCCGAGACTACAAGGACCGAGACCACCTCCCGTGATACTCAACGACATAATAGTTCTGCTAAGGTAATGGCGATACGACGATGTCAATGCACAAAACTTGAGTTTGAGATAGAGCTAAAGTGCTGAGACCCGCCAAAGGTTAACGTTTATTGACATTCTCATCACACTTCCCCTGATACTCGCTCGCATCAAGTACATCAACCACACACACATACAAGCACATGCCTATTCCTATCATCATCATCATCATCATGTTATAAACAATAAAGTAAATATGCATGAACAAGTAATAGAAATATTGGATGGCATGTTGTATGCACATTACAACATATTCGCATAGAATCAAACATAGCATAGGACTCAAGAATAGAAAACAGTTTATTATTAACCAATTTAGTTTGGAGTTAAGGTTCCTCACCTTAGCTTGCTAAAAGATACTTTTCCAAGCTTTAGAATCACCGTTATAACGTTATTATATTGCTAGCAAACCTAACAAAGTCGATAGAATTTAATTAGAATTAATTCGGAATTTAAAACCATTTCGTCAACCGAGGGTCGATGCTAGGGTCGATGCTGGGGTCGATGGGTCTATCGACCCTCCCCCTTCCGGACTTCCCGAATGTTGAGGGTCGATGGTCATAAACACCTAGGGTCGGATGGTCTATCGACCCTCGGTGTGACCCTCGATGCACTCTGGTCCAATTTCCACTTTTAAATCCACTCTTCGTGTTTGAGGTCCTATGGTTTGCTTCCTACATTCATTCAACAATCATTCCATGGTCTAGAACCATGTATAATCCATCTAAATAGTTTTCGTGCATCCTCCCATGGTTTTCCATGAAAACCTAACCATGGATGGATGGTTTGGGTTTCTCCGAGATCACATTCTCATCAATAACTACCCTAAGGTATAAGACCCGCACTCTGAAAACCCGGTCTAAACCTTGGTTTTGTGTCGTGACAGGTCTTCCGATCATCACCGAGCCAGACGGGGCAAGCGGATAACAAACAGGTACAAAATCGGACCAAAGTCGAACAATTATATCTGAGTTTAGGTATACCGGTCGATGGTACCGGTCTTGGTACAGGTCGACCGGTATGGCCTGCACAGCTATGTGCGGGAATCTGGAAATTGGTCTCTACGGGTCCCACTTTCCTGATTTCGAATCCTAGAAGTTTCCTAATCCTAGTAGGGTTACTAAACCCTATTTCTAGCCTATAAATACACCCTTAAGCCTCCTCAAATCCTTTCCATTGTCTCTCACAAACCCTAGAGAAGAGAAAGAGCTTGGAAAGGAGAAGGAGCTAGGAAGAAGAAGGAGGTGTCGCCATTACCGTTTGACGAAGCTCACGCTACGCCTGTCAACGGTAAGTGCTTGAATCCATCTTCTTATTCTGTGTTAGTTGTGTGGGTGGATCAATACCATGCAAAGTAGGTATTGATCTAAAACCCTAAATTGGCCAATAAACCCTAAGTTGCCGTCAAACCCTAGATTTGAGTTTCGAGATGATATTCATCGAAACGAGACTTGAATGAGTTGGGGATAACTCTAACTCAAAGCCTAGACTTAGAATGGATAGGAGAAACCCTGAAAATCCATGGAGGATGATCGACGGCAGTCGAAGAACCCATGTATGGTCTTCCGGAGACATACCGGTCGACTATACCGGTTGCACATAGTGCGACCGGTATGTTGCGACCGCTACCTCTCGGGAGGTTATCTGTGGGGACCGGCTGACCATACCGGTCGCCAGTCTTTCCCACAGAGCTGCGACCGGTATATGCCACCGGTCAGCTCTGTGAGGGTATTTGTAACCCTGTTGGTTTCCGACCAACATGAAACTCTAAGAATGTTATTTTAATGAAACCCTAATAATATTGTAGGACCTTGTGACTTGTCGTTTGGACCTTGCGACGTGGAGCAAGTTATCGAACAAGCGTCGGTGAAGGGAATCGACCTAAACCTAATAATTAATGGACGATAAATTGTTGTTAATCACCTGATTATATGAGATGTGTTGTTTGTGCATATTCACATGCCATCCTTTACTTTCAGTTATTATTACTGTTCATGCATTGATAGGATGTGATTGTTAGGCATGTGATTATTTTCGTTAGTGTGTGGAGTGGGGCATGGGCCTGGGATCGCTCTTCACATTAGCACCTTTTGTAGTATTCTGTCTTAACATGCTTGGTACGGGTGGGGTATCAGGGGAAGGTCATGGGACGGTGGTCTCCGATATTGATGTTGTCCCGGCCATTGTTATGTGGTACTGTGGATTTCGAGTCGACACTGGCTTGTCCACGATGCTTTAGCTCTATCTCTATGCCGTAGGGAGTTATGTTGGGACAGGGTCTACCTGCGTTATGTTTCTATCCTAGTGAGTTAGTTGCGGATAGGGCATCAGGGGAGGTGTGGGAATGCCTTAGCTCTATCTCTATGCCGTAGACGGCTGTGTTGGGATAGAGCATACATTGATGACATATAGGATTGGTTAGTTGCGAGCCCAGTTTACGAGCCCTGGCCAGTAGGGGCTTAGGTACTGGTATGGGTAGAGTATCAGGGGAGGTACGTGGGTATCTTAGCTCTATCTCTATTCCATGGTGGGTGCATGTGGGCCAATGGGGGTGTGATCCATGAGGTGCCACACACTCGTGTATAGAGGTGCGGGGGGCCACCAAACCTTTCTATAGCACATTGCAAATTTAAAACCGGACCACGACATAAAATTGATTGTTACTCATGCATAATATTGTGAAGCTGTCGATTGTCTTACGAGGTGTGTTGGTAGCTCACCCCTTGTATATATACATGTTTTTAGATGTTGATGCAGGTTACACTGTGGATGACTATGTGAACGCTCCGGCGTACGGTGGTGTGGCTGCTCTGGATGTACAAACAGGGGAGGACGAGCATGATGCTTCATGCGAGTGCCCTTTCTGCGTGTACCTGTGATCGGATTTTGTTTATTCGTTTCAGTTATTTTTGTTTGATATTAAAGGGATGTAAAAGATATTTATTTTATGTGTTTGAATTTGGATAATGGAATATTTATTTAAATTATCAATAGATACTCAGTTCATTCTATTTAAAGTCTTCCGCTGTATATTTATATTCTGATTGTGGTTATGTGTAATTGGTTTGTATGGGTGGACACGGCCTATTCGAGATCCTGGTGTGAACCGTTGGTTCAATGACGGTTCACTCACACCGTTCTGATTGGATCAGAATTGGGGTGTGACAACTTGGTATCAGAGCCCTCGGGCTCTGTCTACAGACTATATTACACTTAACTGGGTCGATGAACTGAGTTAGGAGGAAATTAAAAAACTTAATACAAACGCACCTTAAGCATTGTTTGATACCTGAGACGGACTAAGAAAGAGAATAATGTACTATTCTAATTATGAAACTTAACATGTACACATACACTAGTTAGGTGAAACCATGAAACTTTCATTAACAAGGAAAATTGTAGCAAATGAAATAGTGCTACAGGGTACAGTCCACAAACCGGACAGTTACCCTGTTATATATACATCAGTCATAAGAAAGAGAAAGTAAAGGGGATAATCTTGGGGTAGGGGGCCTAGGAGGTATGGGGTCCGCTATATCGTAGTCTCTCTCGTAAGCGACCCTGAGCCAGTACACCTGATCCTGTGTGACTCGGAGGCTGCGAGTCAACTGTGCTAAGTCACGGCTCATCTCCCGCTGAGCGTCCCTGAGCTCCATAAACATACCCATCACTGAGTCGGGAGGAGGCTGAGATGGTCCAGCGGTGGGGACCGATGGTGGTGGTGCAGGTGCAGGCTGTGGGGCAGGCACTGGTGCTTCCCCAGCCATATCATCATCATCGTCATCACCCATCTCTGCCGCATAGGCCGCATTGGCCGCGGCTGCTGCTGCTGCTGCCGCTGCTACTCTCCCAAGTGGACGAGGGCGAGCCTCCAACTCGTCGTCACTAACCGGCAGATCGACCATCTGCATCCTCTATATAGCATCCCAGTCGATGTCGGAGGTCATGGTGTCCTCAGCGGCTACCTCTCCCCTGAAACTCACGCCCAGACAGCGAAGAAGGAAAGTGACGAGACGGCCATAGGGAAGGTTGCTGGCCCGATCGGCCACAGCCGCTCGATGCATAGTCCGGATGATGAGGTAAGGAAGTGAGATCCGCTCCCCTGTGCAGACGCAATAGGTGACGTACTGGGTGAGCTGGGACAACTCACCGTAGTGGCCGCTCTGTGGTACTATGCCGTGCTGAATAATGCGACTATATACCCGAGGTATAGGCCTCAGGCTAGCCGCTTTCATAGGGGCTCCAGGGTTTACGAGCTGATGCGCTATCTCTCGGCGCAAATCATCAGTCAAATAACCTTTCGCCTTGGGGGCGCAGTACACCAAATCTCCATCATTGGGAACCCCAAGAAGATCAGCCAACTGGTGGGTGTTAAATGAGATATGTACACCCCGGACGTAGCTGGTAATGCATAGATCCCTACACTGGTTCGGATCTTCGACATCCCCCTCGAGTTCCAAGTTTGCATAGAAGTGCTTGACCAAGTTAGGGCGTGTGGTCTCCGTGTATGAAATAACCGGCAACCAACCTAGAGCGCCAAAAGCCGTCTCCACATTGAACCGGTGCAGTTGTTCCACGTTGACCCATCTCCCTGATTCAATACTTTTGTTATCAAACCATGGAAACCGAGCTTGAGCTTCCAAGGAGCGAAACCATAGCTCATCTAGCTGTGGAACTGGTGGAGAGGGAACCCGAGAACTAGAACCATGTGAGCGTTTCCCGAGAGTGCGTCTGGGAGCCATTTAAAATCTGCAAAACAAAAGAAAACAAAATAAAAAGTTAGAAATTTTTGAAATTTCGGCAGCATAACGGCTATAAATTGGGAAAAAGCCTCGAACTCACCCAAAAACATGGGGAGGAGGACTTACGTAACCCCCACACTCTTCAACAAACCAATCACAAGCAATTAAAAGGAGAAATTTCAAGAATTTAAGAAAAAATTAGAAATTTCAAAATTTTTTGAAAACCTAGGTTAAAAAGAGTAAAAATTTGATTTTTATCAAAACCATTCGGTGGAACCCCAAATTAGTTGAGGGCTTTTTCTCTTGGGGGTCCCTAAACCCTTTCCAAGCCGAAGGAAAAGAATTCCTACGGTTAAATCATCTCTAACAAAGAAAAACCTAAACTTCTACATATAGACGATATGGAAAACTTGTAAAAATATGAGAGAGAGGGAGGAGACCTACCTGGAGACGATGTTCCACGCTTGGAATGGAAGAAATCGGCTTCTAAAAGTACCGGCCGGACTATAGCAACTCAGTTGGGCAGAGAAGAATCGCCACCGGAGAGGAGAAAGAAAGAAAAGTGAGAAAATTTCTCACTTTTCGCGATTTTAAAGTCAATTATGGGCATACCGGTCGACGGTTTTGCCTATACCGGTCAACCGGTATCACCCCAGGTGTGCGACCGCTATGTCTCGGTCAGAAAAATTTTTCTGACCGGTCGACTATACCGGTCGCAACACTGTATACAGAGTGTCGACCGGTATCTCCTAGACATGCGACCGCTATGTCTCGGCCAGAATTTTAATTCTGACCGGTCGACTATACCGGTCGCAGTACATTCCACAGGGGTGCGACCGGTACGCACCAAAGAGCCAGAAAAGTGAAATTTAAAATTTTTAAAAAATTGTGTAAATTGAAATGCTACTTCTCGACTATTTTCCCTTGCATTATTCAAGACTAACACTACTATTATTGATGATCTCACGTGTTATGTCTTCTTCTCAGATCCAAATAAATAGTCTGAGATGGCAGGTGGAAACGGTCGAAGGGGTCGGAAGCGTCATCAGGCCAGGATGCGCCTAGAAGAAGAGCAAGCTGAACAAGACCAGGTTAGAGAACCCACCTCACAGGAATTCTGAGACCATTGTTACAAACTTGGTCTATCAGATGCAGGCTCAACAGAAGGAATTTCTGAGCGAAGTACTGAAGATGCTCAGGCCAACAGGTTCTGTTCCCGCTGGAAACACGCCCGAGTCAGGAGGAATTAATACTACCCAACCGATGCAGAGTAGCCCAAGGCCGAGGGGCCAAGCATAGAACATACCACCACCGCATCGGTTTCCATCGCCTTCTGCGTACCCGGGAGCTTATCCGTATCCACCACCATGGTACGGAGCAGACACAAGGACAGCATGATCTGAGCAGGTCAGTGGACAGATTCTTGAAGTTGAAACCTTTATCGTTCACGGGCCGGACAGGGAAACCATTGTGGCCAGTACAGTGGGTTGCAGAGATGGAAAAGAACTTCCGACTGATGACTTGCACTGAGGAGGAGAAGGTTACTTTTGCCACTCATATGTTAAAGGAAGACGCCAATGCTTGGTGGAATTCTACTCGGGCATATCTGGAAAATAAGTATACCCTGGTTGATTGGGAAGTGTTTAAAGCGGCTTTCTTCGACAAATACTTTCCGAAGAGCTTCAGAGATCAAATGGAGAGAGAGTTTCTCAATCTGCAGCAATCTCAGTCGACCGTAGATGCTTATCAGCAGAGGTACGAAGAGCTATTCTTCTTCGCACCAGCCAGTATGCAGGAGGAGGAGACCAAGACACGTAGGTTCACCATGGGACTACGTGGAAGCATCAGAGAGCACCTTTTGGGTCTGGACAAGAAGACCTACAATGAGGCGGTGCAGGTGGCGAGGGTGATAGAGTCCAGTCAGAGGGACAGCTTCTTCGCTCAGAACAGGGGAGTGAAGAGATCCGCTGGTGAGAGTTCGGGTGGCGGTAATACTAGACCATTCCGCCCATACAGGGCACAGACCGCTACAGACACTGCGAGAAACAACCCGGCACCACCAGTGCCACGGTTCGCTAGACCCAACAGGAATTGTAAATGTAGCTGGTTTACCCGCCAGAGTATTATTTGACTCTGGGGCCACGCACTCCTTTGTTTCTGTTTCTTTTGGGAAGCGAATGGGTTACCAATCAAGCATTTGAACCCAAGCTTGATAGTTTGCTCTCCACTAGGAGTCGAAGTGGCTTTGACCAAGTATTATGGACCATGTACTATAAGTATTGAGGGCCGAGACTTAGAAGCAAGCCTAGTAATACTTGAGATGGCAGACTTTGATGTCATTTTGGGGATGGATTGGCTGGGCCATCATTCGGCCGTCCTTTTATGTGGTGAAAGGAAGCTTGTGCTTACTGACAAAGTGGGAAGGGAATATAGCTTCGCTGGGATTAAGCTATCTAGGAAGCGGAAGTTGATCCTCTCCGCCCTAAAAACTAAGAGATGCTTGGAGAAAGGGGGAGTGGGTTATCTCGTATCTGTAGTCGATCTCACGGCAGAGTCACTCAAGATGGAAGATATAGATGTGGTTCGGGAGTTTCCAGATGTATTTCCAGAAGATCTCCCAGGTTTACCACCAGACAGGGCTACAAAATTTGTGATAGACCTTATGCCAGGTTCGGCGCCGGTGTCCAAAGCACCATACAGGATGGCCCCGACCGAGTTAAAGGAGTTGAAGACCCAATTACAAGAATTACTGGATAAGGGCTTCATACGACCTAGTATATCGCCTTGGGGAGCACCTGTATTATTCGTCAAGAAGAAAGATGGAAGTGTACGACTATGTATTGACTACCGTGAGCTGAACAAGTTGACGATCAAGAATCGGTATCCTTTGCCTAGGATCGATGATCTGTTCGATCAGCTGCAGGGTGCAAAGGTTTTCTCGAAGATCGATCTCCGATCGGGGTATCACCAATTGAAGATCAAGGCCGGAGATATTCCGAAGACTGCTTTCAGGATGAGGTATGGGCATTATGAGTTTCTAGTTATGTCTTTCGGGTTGACCAATGCTCCAGCGTCGTTTATGAAACTGATGAACCGAGTGTTCCATGATATGTTGGACACTTCGGTCATCGTATTCATCGATGACATATTGATTTACTCTAAGGACATGGAGACTCATACAGTGCATTTGAGGGCAACCCTACAACGGCTGAGAGATGTGAGGCTTTATGCAAAATTCAAGAAGTGCGAGTTTTGGCTGAAGGAAGTGGCTTTCTTGGGCCATGTTGTATCTAAAGACGGTATCAAGGTTGATCCAAGTAAGATAGCTGCTATAGTAGGATGGGAAGCACCAAAATCTATTGCGGAGATTCGTAGTTTCCTTGGGTTGGCTGGTTATTATAGAAGATTCGTGGAGGATTACTCCAGGATCGTTGTTCCACTCACCAGATTGACCAAGAAAGGAGAGAAATTCATATGGACAGATGAGTGCGAGAAGTGTTTTCAGACCTTGAAGTCAAGACTTGTCTCTGCACCTGTCTTGACCATCCCAGAACCAAGCGTACCGTTTACTTTATATACGGATGCTTCGGGGTTGGGTATCGGGTGTGTATTGATGCAAGGAGAACAGGTGATTGCTTACGCATCAAGACAGTTAAAAGAGCATGAGAAAAACTATCCTACGCATGACTTGGAGCTGGCAGCAGTTATTCACGCAATCAAGACTTGGAGACACTACTTGTACGGTGAGAAGTTTCAGAACAAGTCATATCACAAGAGCTTAACTTATCTTTTCACTCAGAAGGATCTGAATATGAGATAGAGGAGATGGCTGGAATTGTTAAAAGATTATGATTGCGACATCCAGTACCATCCAGGTAAAGCAAATGTGGTGGCTGACGCCTTAAGCAGAAAGTGGGCATCGAAACCTGAGGCAGGACCAAGTGCAAATGCTGCATTGTGTGCCGCAGCCTCGAGTTCAATGGAAATTGATGAAGAACATATTATCGAAACTGCGGAAGATCCAGTTGAGCAAGGCTTGATTCATAAGTTTACTATGATGTTCGCCGCATTGAAGATCTCACCGGGTCTAATTGATGAAGTCAAGGTAGCAATCCTACAGGATCCATATCTCAAGACAGTGCAGGAAGACTTAGAGAAGGGTACGTGCAATCCTGACTTTACCTTGGAATCAGACAAAGTACTCAAGTATCGCGGACGGTTATGTATACCTGAGAGCGAAGACTGCGATATCAGAGGTCGAGTTATGACTGAAGCTCATTACACTCCATATTCGATACATCCAGGAAGTACCAAGATGTACCATGATCTAAGAAGACTATATTGGTGGAGGGGTATGAAAGCAGATATAGCTCGTTTTGTGTTCCAATGTCTGAATTGTCAACAAGTTAAAGCGAAAAGGCAAAGACCCGCGGGTTTACTACAGCCGTTGCCAGAACCTGCGTGGAAGTGGGATTGTATTACCATGGATTTCGTCACTAGCCTACCTTTGACACCAAGGTCAGTGGATGCAGTTTGGGTTATAGTAGATCGACTCACCAAGACAGCTCGATTTATTGCGGTCAGACCTCAGTATACCATGGGAGCGGCCAAGTTATATGTTGATAATATAGTCGGACTTCATGGCGTTCGAGAGTATAGTATCGGCGAGAATCCCCGTTTTACATCGAAGTTCGGGAAGGATTCCGAAAGCTATGGGAACAAAGTTGAAGTTCAAGTATAGCTTTTCACCCTCGAGACGGACGGACAGTCGGAGCGAACTATTCAAATTTTGGAAGATATGCTCCGAGCTTGTGCATTAGATTTCAAAGGAGCTTGGGATGAGAAGCTATCACTTATCGAGTTTGCTTACAACAACAGTTATCAGGCTACAATTCAGATGGCCCCATATGAAGCACTCTATGGGAAGAAGTGTCGTACACCTCTATTATGGAATGAAGTGGAGGAAAGAAGAATTGTAGGACCGGAGTTTGTTGAAGAAACTTGCCGAGTGATTGATCAAATCAAAGAGAGAGTAAAGACAGCTCAAGTTCGACAGAAGCATTATGCGGATAATCGACGTCGAGATCTGGAGTTTGCGAGTGGGTGACAAAGTATTCTTGAAGGTGTCACCGGTGCGAGGTCCAAAACGGTTTGGTAAAAAGGGAAGCTATGCCCCGGTATGTGGGACCATATGAGATATTGAATCGACGTGGTAATGTAGCATATCAATTGGCTCTACCACCATCTATGTCTAGCGTTCATAATGTGTTCCATGTATCATTCTTGAAGAAGTATGTCGGAGATCCATCGCATATCTTGATCGCTGATCCTCCGGACTTGACTAAAGACTTAACTTTCGAAGTGGTGCCTGTAATGCTCTCAAGCTGAAAAGTTGAGCAACTTCGAACCAAGGATATCCACTATGTGAAAGTGCATTGGAGAAGCAAAAATGTGGAGGAAATTACGTGGGAAGAAGAGAGCGCGATGAGGAAGGAGTACCCTAACCTTTTTGACGATCAAGGTACGTTCAAATTTTGAGGCCGAAATTTCTTTTAAGGGTGGGGGAGTTGTAGAACCTACATGCAAATTTCGGGACAAAATTTCTTTTAAGGGTGGTGGAGTTATAAGACCCGCACTCTGAAAACCCGGTCTAAACCTTGGTTTTGTGTCGTAACAGGTCTTCCGATCATCACCGAGCCAGACGGGGCAAGCGGATAACAACAACGTACCATTGTTAGGTATACCGGTCGATGGTACCGGTCTTGGTACAGGTCGACCGGTATGGCCTGCACGGCTATGTACGGGAACTGAAATTTGTCTCTACGGGTCCCGCTTTCCTGATTTCGCATCCTAGAAGTTTTTTAATCCTAGTAGGGTTACTAAACCCTATTTCTAGCCTATAAATACACCCTTAAAACTCCTCAAATCCTTTCCATTGTCTCTCACAAACCCTAGAGAAGAGAAAGAGCTTGGAAAGGAGAAGGAGCTAGGAAGAAGAAGGAGGTGTCGCCATTACCGTTTGCGACGAAGCTCACGCTACGCTGCCAACGGTAAGTGCTTGAATCCATCTTCTTATTATGTGTTAGTTGTGTGGGTGGATCAATACCATGCAAAGTAGGTATTGATCTAAAACCCTAAATTGGCCAATAAACCCTAAGTTGCCGTCAAACCCTAGATTTGAGTTTCGAGATGATATTCATCGAAACGAGACTTGAATGAGTTGGGGATAACTCTAACTCAAAGCCTAGACTTAGAATGGATAGGAGAAACCCTGAAAATCCATGGAGGATGATCGACGGCAGTCGAAGAACCCATGTATGGTCTTCCGGAGACATACCGGTCGACTATACCGGTTGCACATAGTGCGACCGGTATGTTGCGACCGCTACCTCTCGGGAGGTTATCTGTGGGGACCGGCTGACCATACCGGTCGCCAGTCTTTCCCACAGAGCTGCGACCGGTATATGCCACCGGTCAACTCTGTGAGGGTATTTGTAACCCTGTTGGTTTCCGACCAACATGAAACTCTAAAAATGTTATTTTAATGAAACCCTAATAATATTGTAGGACCTTGTGACTTATCGTTTGAACCTTGCGACGTGGAGCAAGTTATCGAACGAGCGTCAGGTAAGGGAATCTGACCTAAACCTAATAATTAATGGACAGTAAATTGTTGTTAATCACCTGATTATATGAGATGTGTTGTTTGTGCATATTCACATGCCATCCTTTACTTTCAGTTATTATTACTGTTCATGCATTGATAGGATGTGATTGTTAGGCATGTGATTGTTTTCGTTAGTGTGTGGAGTGGGGCATGGGCCTGGGATCGCTCTTCACATTAGCACCTTTTGTAGTATTCTGTCTTAACATGCTTGGTACGGGTGGGGTATCGGGGAAGGTCGTGGGTACGGTGGTCTCCGATATTGATGTTGTCCCGGCCATTGTTATGTGGTAATCGTGGATTCTAAGTCGACTGGGCTTGTCCACGATGCTTTAGCTCTATCTCTATGCCGTAGGGGAGTTATGTTGGGACGGGGTCTACCTGCGTTATGTTTCTATCCTAGTGAGTTAGTTGCGGATGGGGCATCGGGGGAGGTGTGGGAATGCCTTAGCTCTATCTCTATGCCGTAGGACGGCTGTCTTTGGGATAGAGCATACATTGATGACATATAGGATTGGTTAGTTGCGAGCCCGGGTTTGCGAGCCCGGCCGTGGGGGGCTTAGGTGCTTGGTATGGGTAGAGTATCGGGGAGGTACGTGGGTATCTTAGCTCTATCTCTATTCCATGGTGGGTGCATGTGGGCCAAGGGGGTGTGATCCATGAGGTGCCACACACTCGTGTATAGAGGTGCGGGGGCCACCAAACCTTTCTATAGCACATTGCAAACTTAAAACCGGACCACGGCATAAAATTGATTGTTACTCATGCATAATATTGTGAAACGTCGATTGTCTTCTCGAGCTATGTTGGTAGCTCACCCTTGTATATATACATGTTTTTAGATGTTGATGCAAGGTTACACCTGTGGACGACTATGTGAACGCTCCGGCGTACGGTGGTGTGGCTGCTTCGGATGTACAAGCGGGGAGGGCGAGCATGATGCTTCATGCGAGTGCCCTTTCTGCGTGTACTGTGATCGGATTTTGTTTATTCGTTTCAGTTATTTTCCGTTTGATATTAAAGGGATGTAAAAGATATTTATTTTATGTGTTTGAATTTGGATAATAGAATATTTATTTAAATTATCAATAGATACTCGGTTCATTCTATTTAAAGTCTTCCAGTTGTATATTTATATTCGATTGTGGTTATGTGT
This sequence comes from Protea cynaroides, assembly GCA_028583415.1. Classification (NCBI taxonomy): domain Eukaryota; kingdom Viridiplantae; phylum Streptophyta; class Magnoliopsida; order Proteales; family Proteaceae; genus Protea; species Protea cynaroides. The sequence goes on from JAMYWD010001315.1 coordinate 16,944, forward strand.
AATTGGTTTGTATGGGTGGACACGGCCTTTCGAGATCCTGGTGTGAACCGTTGGTTCAATGACGGTTCACTCACACCGTTGGTTGGATCAGGGTGGGGCGTGACATAAGGTCTGTAGAAACTCATAGAATTAGTATCCATACACGAGAAGATTAATCTTTCTCGTAACTCTTCCCTTTTTGCTAAGTCTTTCTCCTTGTCTC
>JAMYWD010001316.1:0-10081 GCA_028583415.1 Protea cynaroides
CCTCGTAGTGTTGCCCACAGCACTGAAATACCAAACCCAACCATGGCCAGAAAGAAAGGGTTCCAAGAAAACTAGAATGAATTTTTCGTTCAGTGTCTCTCATTACCAAAGAAATATGGATAAGCTAGTTCACTTACACATAAGCATAACCAAATGATAAATCGGAATTTATCAAAAACCCACACACTTCAGAACAACTTCAAAATCTGTCAGTGGCCAATGGAGCTTATGAATTGAAGAATAGAAGTCTATAACAAATCTTTCAATTTCTTATCCGATATTACAGCGATACAAAGAGTGAGAAGCTAATTACAAAGAAATGATAGAAGCATAACCTCCGATCAAGCTTACCGAGTTTTCTTCGGAAGCGGCAAATGAGACAAATGACAGGTCTTTCGACCTGCGAGTGTCGAACGAAAGAAACTGCCGTCCAAGCCCTTTAGGAGAAATGCAGCGGGAAACAACGGAGACGCTTCTGCAATTTGTAAGCGCGAACTAGAGCGTCAAAACGATAAGGGGAATGAAAGGAAGAACGAGGATGATGAGACAATGCCATTGAAACTCCATTAGGGTTTATGTGAGAGAGAAAGCCCTCAAGAGCAACAGCCATGGATGGAAGGCGGAGCTATTCAGTGTCTCAGACAAGCCTGAACGAGGGACACTTGCACAGTTGCAAAGTCAACAAATAACAAATTCATTCTTCTACAACTACCTAGTGCCTGCTACGGAACAGGGAAGATAATCCGGTCCTTACCCACATCCTCTCCGCCCAGATGTTCGGGAAGAGGGGGACGGCCCCGTTGGATGGCCAATACATGGGGGTTTATCATCCAACGGCGTCCCCTCCTCCCTAACCTCCGGGAGGAGAGGATGTAAATCGGGTCCCAGTTCTATGTATTTGCTTTTTCTTTCATTATTTCTTGACACGTAAGCTTTCGAGGGGGGAGTTCGACGGGACCCACAGTATCTGTTTGAAAACTGTCAGTCTGTCAGACTGTGGAACTCAGAGCCCGTGATCCCGCTCCGATCCTGAGCCGGATCAAGCTGAATCGACGAATTAAAAGAGGAAGAAATCACTCGCCACCCATTCCCGGTCCTGAAGGGGTGATCATAGGAGCTTCACGGGATGGGATGGGATGGGATCTGGATCGCCGATTTGACGTATCGATGTAGATCTTCTTCAGTCATTCAGCCTCATCAGTCGCCCATTGAACAGATCGAGTATCTCAACTTATTCCGTGGATAAGTGACGGATTTGCCAATAGAAGAGAATCTTTTTTCGAATCTATACCTGTGTACTTGAACCATGTCCATTCTATAAACCCTCATACAAGTAGCCAGTCACGAGTCACAAGTCACCCCTTAGAATTAAGAGTGAGTCACATAAGAGTGAGTCACAGACTCACAAGTCACACCTTAGGTTTAAGGTTCTCTTTGATTTGTATCATATAATGTATTATGAGTTATTTATGACAAATCAATTATGATAATAGATTATGAGTAATAAATAATGACCATTTGGTACCACTAAACATAATACATTATATAATGAGAAATATAAACAATCACCTAATAGATTATTCGAATAATAATAAACAGCTACTCACCTATTTGTAGATAATGAATTATATCGATTTATTTTAATTATAAATAGACATTATAAATCATACCAAACAATCATAAATTTTATAATATATTATATAATACATTATATAATACAAACCAAAGAGAGCCTAAGTTAATAAGTTCAAATTAAAAAAAATCACATCTCCTCCAAAAAAATTGATTCTTGGTGACCACACTTAGGAAAATGTAGCCGTTGGATGAGCATATCATTCATATGCCAAATCTGGAAATGCAATGCAACCACATCAATTGGATTTGCTCCCCTCTAGTTTTCCAGCCAAGGATCTAATGGAGGGATGATGCAGCAACTCTATCAATCGGATACTATTGTGCAGAAATCGTCTTGCCCATCTGCAATGAAGATGACCTCCGATCACACACAGAGAGAGAGAGATTAGAAATTATTTGTTTAGAGTTTCAACGAAATCAATCACAATCCATACAGTTACCCTAGAATACAACAGAGAAGTCATAAACTATTAATCATAAAGACATACCTGTTTGAAGGTATCAATTTTCGTACGTTCTAAAACGCTCCAAGCTTTGATCGAAATCCTTCGGTCACAGTCTTCCACAATCTCCAAAGGATATCCTTATGTCTCTTGCTAATGGTTATAGAGAGAACTTCATTAACTGTGGTTGTGAATATTCTAATCCAGTATTTATAAAATACGACTGTAACCCTAAAACCCTTCCCACAATAGAATTAGGGTTACCAAACATATCTTATACCATGTGACCAAATCAGTTCAATCGTGTCAATCAGACTCCCATAGAATAACTAGTTTAGGTAATTAATTAAGCCCATATAAATCTAACAATCTCCCACTTTGGCTATTAATTACAAAATCATCATTAATCAGTGTGACCATAGAATCTAACATACTAAATCGTCACTAACTTTGAAACATCCATAAAGTATACCAATGCAAGCAACAGTGGATAATACACCTCAATATACGGTGTACAATCTTCTGTCAGCCACAACAGAGGTCTACTCAATACATGAATCGCCTGAGATAATACATGAAAATAAATTCTCATGTAAGTCCAAACTTTAATTAAAAATCTTTTAATTAAAATGCCCTAAAACCTTTATGGGCAATAAAAACATGGTATTAATTAAAGCGAAAGTAAAATAACACACATTGGCTAGACACCGCCTTCATTCTTCGATTAAATAATGTCTTCTTTGGCTAAATACTGTCTTGTACTTTCTGGCTAAATACCGCCTAGTACTCTTTGGTCAAATATTGCCTCAGTAACCCTGGCTGAATATTGCCTTATTACATCAACTAAATATCGCTTAAATTTTTTGACACGTCAAACACATAACTATGTGTGTAAAAAAACAATAATGCAAATGCTTAAGTAAATAAAACCATGGTTACAAAACTGTACCAATCAAACTATGAGCAATACAATCAAACACAGACAAACAATGTCAGATATTAAAGGCTTTTGTTGCATGTGTAGCTTTATTAATTATACACACTCTGCCATATGAGTCACATTATGTGATCTTGTATCACTAATTTGAACCTATGAGACTGCTCAAGCCCTATAAAAAATCTATCAATCCTCACATTTTATTGTCTATAGACAATAACTCACTATTCACCAAGTCTCAGGATTATTCAACAATACATATGTTCTTTCTTTAAGCAAATAGAGTTAAACTCATTCAAGTTTCACTTATTTCTCATATTGCCATTACCTATCAAAATTGATATTTAGAGAGCTAAGTCATTAAACTATATTTTTACCCTTTTTAAAAATATTAAAATTTTTCTTTGGATTTCTCTCAGACAATCCCTTTATAATAATTCCATCCGAATGCTACTACACATGACATCATGGAAAGAACACCATATAGGCAGATAACATTTCTCAAAATAATACATCTAAATCAAGTAATATTGGATTAGTTTCTAATCTTTTCGTATATTTCTGTCTAAATTAATAATCATGATAACAGCTTAAAATAATACAACTCAAACAATGAGACATACATGATTAATTCACATCAAGTAAAATACTTTTAATTTGAACATATGTAACAATGAGAGTCAATTGAACTACACATACATCCTTTGGGATAATATGTGTGACATCAATGTAAGGAGCTTAGGGGCTAGGGTTATTATTTGGTTTCACAAAAAATATAAACTATTATTTCTCGAATTATTGGTGTAAAGATTTAATTTGGGTTTGGATGGATGATTGTTGGAGTTACTCATGAAAACGTCTGTAAGTGAGTTCTTATTATAAAAACCTAAGTTGACTTTCTTTGTTAGTGATGGATCTACTGGTCGGATTAGTGTTATCTGATTGTTGTTCTATTAGATGGATTTATTTATTTGGTTGAATAAATTTAAATTTAATTTATTAACCTAAGGCTCTAATTTTGATACATTTATCTGTAACAGTAAAGGATTTGATTTGATCAAGAAATGGTTGACCTAAAATCACATTTGTATTTAAGTCTTTGATGAGACAATTTTTCGTTAAGATAAAATCCTTGGTTACAGATATGGACATTTGAAAGTTTGTAATTGACTTAGAGATGGGAGCCATTCACTCTAGTGAGTTTTTGAAAAATCTTTTCAAAATACTGGGTTAGAACTAATCCATCCCGAAGACAATTTAGTTGGGCTCTTGAATCAATCAGGGCACTTTTTTGAATTTAAAAGTTCTAGAGATCACTAATTGGGTAGTAATATACCATGGTTCTAAGTGGGACTATGGACTATTTGAATTTGTTGAGGAGATTTGATCGCACGAGATTCTTGTGTTCAGTTTTCTAATTTTAAAATTTTAATTTTAATTTATTTAATTTCTCGTTGAAAATTTTGGATGATATTTGTAATTATTTGAGAACCAGTTTGTTTATTTGTAATTGATCTATCAAGATTATTGGTTTGATAGTCATATTTGATTATACTAATGGAAGTTTCTAAAAAGAAATTATTTTAAAAAGATTTTTTTGTTAACTAAATAATAGTTAAATTGATGTTGAGATTTTAAATTTATTTTTTGTTTCTTATGTTTATATTATATATGTTTCCAATGTATGAAATTTTTATAATTTGTCAAAAATTTAGATCATAAATTTATTTGTTGAAAACATGAATTTGTGACTTTATAAGGTTTGTTTTTACTTTGAATTTGTTTGTGTAAGCGATAAAGCCTTCTTGTGTCAATTACTCTTTGTTTTTTAGAAAAGTTATATTTCGATCATTTGTTGGAAATGGGATCTTTGTCATAGACAACAATCCATCTTGTAGTTTTGAAAATTTAGTGGTAGGAAAAAATTTGAACAAATAGGTAGTATTTATTTTATGGAATTGTTGGGTTTTATAAGTGGTTTTGGTGTTAATATTCGATAATTTGATTATTTCGTGTGCTTCAAAACCAATTTTGGTAATAGGCAAAGAATATTATTTTGGGATTGTTTCTATATTCAAAAAATTCCTTAGTAATTTGGGAAGAAGTAGATGGTTTTGAGGAAATATTATCTTGTGCTTTTGGTATTTTGACTGAGTTAGACTAAAGGTTTACTAATTTTGGATTATGATTTTGTTCGATAGAAAGTTCTTCAGTTGTGTAGAATAAATCAAATGGGATAGTTGATCGAGAACGATCATCTTTGGTTTTTGACTGTTGGTCTGTTCATCTGGTATTTGAGATAAATCAAAAACAGGTACCATATTAGGACTGTGACTGAAAAATCTTCATGTTTGAAAAATAAATCAGAAATTGTTGCTACCTTTTGATTAACTGACCCCTTACTATGAGATTTTGTAATTAAAATTTCTGAAATAATTTTAGTGATAAGAGGATGGAATAAAGTATGTGAAAATGGATAATGGATATTATGGATTTGAGTATAATTATCTAAATAGACATAAAATGAGATGTTCATTTTTAATCTATTCATACAATCATACCAATTTTGTTTAATATTTTGGTGCTTATTTGTTGAGAAATAGTTAAAAAATCATTCTCATTTTACGTGATTTTGGGAAAGATCAAAATCGACCCTAAGCTTGGGTTTAAATACTTCCATGCTCTTAGCATTAAGATCAAAGATTCTTAATTTTTGATGATTCATTACTAGAAATAATGAAAATAAGCATATGTAATGGCCTTGTGTACTTCAATTGTTATCTAGACATTACACTATCCTTGCATGATCGAAATTTAAAAGATGCATTAAAAATCAATGTCAAAACTCATGGTTACAAAATAAAAACTGGATCAATCCCTATTCTTTTGTTCATTGTATTCAAAACAAAATCATAACAAAATCCATGAAGCCTCCACAAATTCTACGAAGGACACCCAAAGGTAAAACAACTTTCTTTGAGAGTGATTGTTCCCAAACTTAAACAATACTTCTCAAAATAATTCATTAAAAAGATGTCATTTTCCCTAAAGAATTACTTATCCAATGTCATAGTCGTCCTCCTCCTAAACCTAACAAAACAATCCAATCTATCAACTAAACACAAGATGGTAAAGTTACAATTAAGTTCGATAGACAACAAAATCAAAATATAGAAACTCTAAATCATTTTATCAAAAAACAAAACCCTTGAAATTTTTAACCAAGCAGATTTTCTTGTTCTAGTATTCCAACGTTACTAAGTCTCCACGTAGAAAATCAAAATCTAGATAACCAAAATGTAACGAACCTTTATTAAGAAAACCAATGGCTCCTTCGAGCCTTCGAACAAATCCGGTTATCCAAAACATACATCCAAGATAATATTATCAAAGGAGTTTGTACCCAAAAATCAGAATCCCTTCCTGGCTCACCAACAACATCAGAATTGTTGCCAAAATTAACTGATGATGATACGTATCATCGCATTCAAATGATCTAAACCATATTTCAAATTGATAAATCAATACTTAGAATTGATTTTGAACTTTTTCAAAATGAAATAAAGAAAAAATGGTTTATTTTTTTATCCACTTCTCCCCAAAAGAGCAACAAAAAAGTAAACAAAATTGGTGTGATTATATGAATAGGGCTGAAATGAATATTTCATTTTATATCTATTTAGAATTTTATACCACAAAGCACAACATTACATATCCTTTCATAAAAATCAATATACCCATAAAAACATAGTCACTTGGAGAACTTGTGACGATCAAATCGTCGAATCAATCCATCCTCCTTTAGCTATTCTTAAGCTACAACTAAAAAACATGAAAATCAAAACTGTCCCCTTTAAAAATACAGAAAATGTTACTGAAGGATCTAAAAAACTAATTGAACAAACTAATTACACAAACTAATTCCTCCAAACTATCGATTCCCAATTGAATCACTTGGAAAATAATCTCCAAACCATTCCAATTGATGTCCCTAGTACATCAACAAAACCTCCACAAATCATTACCAATTCAAAATTTTTATTTATCCTTTTTTCTTTATCCAAAAAATCCTTCCAAGAATTTAGCCAAATGAAATTACTTAATCAAATTGATAAAAAAAAACTCTGAAAACAAATTGACCAAAAACTCAAATCTATTGTCATTCCAGACACACCACCTTCAAAACAGGTTAACCCTGAACCAATTGCTGATGTTGAGAGTCATAATCATAATTTAAATATTATTAATACTGAGTCTCTTTTAAATTTCTCTCAAACCTTTGAAGAACCAAATAAACAAATCAATCCCAAAATTATCTTACCACTTCAAACAAACTATCAAACCATCTAGAATTATTATCCTTTTCCAATTTTTTCTGATCTTCAAATTGAAGAAAGAGGTCACAATGCCTAAGCCACTTATACTAGTGATACCATTTATGAATAGAATATTGATGGGATGTCAGATTATAATCTGACAAACAAACTCCAAAAAATGACGATAGTCAGTAATGCTTATCGTCTCAAAGAATGCAGTAAGGAAAGACAATAGAGACTATAGTGAAGAAAAAAAAAAGGATGAAGAACTATGATTTGATAAACTACAATGATGAAGAAAGAAACTATGATGATGAAGAAAACATAAGGTTGATAGTAGATGCCGATTTGAAGAGATAGAGGACGTTGAGGAGTTGAAAATAATTATTAGATACAAATGATGAAATAGCTGAAATATTGTTACAAAGTGATAATAATGTTAAAAAGGTTGGAATAGAGATAATATCTACTTTATGGAAGAAAGTGACAATATCGAAATAAAGGAAGAAAGGTGACATTGAAGATGAAATAGTAGTAGAACAACGTGAAAAAAGATAATGGAGGATGAACAGTAAAATTGCAAATTATATTGACGAATGAAACACAAAATGTTGGCAAAGCAATCCAATAGAAAAGAAAGAAGATGAAATGAGGAAGCAAAAATTACTCACAAAGGAGAGCTAAGAAAAATCATGAGAACACTCAATGAGGGGAGAGAGGGAAAAAACGATTATCATCTACAAATTCCAGTTATCTTCAAACCAGAAGGTGGTTGCATGGATATAACTGTTGGGCGATAAAGATGGCACCGAATAGAAGGTTTTCACGATAGCACGATTGATCGCTAATCCAAGGTTCTATGACACTTTTTATGAGAGTTTGTAAGATGGGAATCATAAATGTAGAGTAAGGTTGTCGTTAGATGGGTGTTGTTGCTAGATTTCGCTCGGTGCCTAGGATGATGACACCTGTAACAAAGGATCAAGAGGCATACAGTGAGGCGGTCGGGTTTTACCCCTTACCACTCCGATTCTTAAGTCAGTATAGGAACAGGACAAGTAGATGGAATCCGGGGTTAAGATATCCGAATTCCTATAGAATAGGGTCGAAGTGAAGTTATATGAAGGTAAAATTGCAGTGTAAGTGAATGTTCTTGAGAGTGAATATAAGCTCAATGGTAATGAGAATTGGGCGTACTTTCTTCTTCATCATCCCTCCTATTTATAGTAAAGGGATAAAGCTAAGAATCGTCTTTTCCCTAGCTTCTATGCTAGAATTCGCATTCTGCTTTTGAGTGTACAAGTATCCAGTTGTGATATGCCAGACAGATCGACCTGTCCAGTCGAAGGGGTCGGTAGACGACCTACTCGAGCTATGCCTTAGGTATAAAGGCTATAAGCAAGTCTTGGTCCAATGGGATCCGAGCTAATCCCTGTCACCTCCTTTTGTTGCAACCTCCATTTTGTTAAAGCAATTAACTTTCTCGTGTTAATGCTACGTGCCACCAAATTATTAGAGACCTTATAGGTGGACCAACACTAATACCACCTCCGATCCTTCCTCGTACTCATTACTCGCTGATAAACATGAGACCATGTCTCATATAACAACTCCAACACAACATGCAAGTCCAGGCGCAAGCTTAACAACAAGTCTAGGTGATAAACATGAGACCGAGTCTCATGTAACAAATCCAACACAACATGCAAGTCTAGGTGCAAGCTTAACTGACGAAACAGATAATGCCAGGGACTATTCTCATTCTTTGGAATATCCTCGGTATCAAGAGAGTCACCTGAAACGCAAACTCTAAAATATACAATTGCTCAATTAGTCTGTTACTATATTCATGGGTTTGTTATCGCATGTGCGATCATTATATAATAGTTATACTTGTTGTAATCAAAACATAGTGAAATACAAACACGACATCTTTTGAGTTCATCTTTACGTTTCTCAACATTTTTATGGTATCAGAGCCTACAGCTCCACAGCCTTTTAAATGAAAAAAAAAAAAAAAAAAAAAATCCAACATCAAGTCCACCACTCCTAACTCTAGCAACAATAACATTCCTTCTACTGAAAACATTGTTTCACCTACTATGACAACAGCCCTCACAACCACCCGTAATATCTAACATCACCAGTTTGATTCCTATTAAGTTGTCCTCAGTAATTACTTGTTGTGGAAATCCCTATTCGAGCCAATTTTGCGTGGGCATAAGCTAATGCATCTACTCCATGGCACCAAACCTACACCAATCATTGCTGATTCTCCTAGTTTAAGAATTTCCAAATGCTTTTCTCATGGATTAATGCCACCCTCAGTGAATCAGCTCTACCCTATATTGTGGGTATTTCTTCTGCTAAGAAGGCATGAGATGCCCTAAAATAGAGGTATGCTTCCACTACCCCTGCCCATGAAATGTCATTGAAAAGACAAATTAGTCGTATAAAAAAGGGATCCCAGTCGATGACTGACTATCTTCAGCAATTTAAAAACATATTTGATCAACTATCTGCTTGTGAATCCTCCATTAGTGATGATGACTTAGTCCTCTATGTTCTTGATGGACTACCCCCTCCTATAGACAGTTCTGCTCTTCAGTTAGAATTCGAGCATGAACGTCTGATCTCTCTCTTGAAGAATTACGTACTTTACTAATTTGTGAAGAACTTGCATTGGCTGAAGAAAACCCACAAGAGAGCTCCTCTGCTCTAGTTGCATATCGTCCAGGAAAGTCCAATTC
>JAMYWD010000132.1:0-5000 GCA_028583415.1 Protea cynaroides
CAATACCGGCGTCTTTGATGTGATCGGTTCTAAGCCTGCAACCACAGCTGAAAAACAACCACCCTGTGGGGACGGAGAAGACCACCACCACCATCGGCTCCTGCGCCATTGCTTTCTTGCAACCTGTTTCCTTCATTTTCCAGCACATCTAACACTGCACTGACCTGTTTCTCTTTCTCTTTCATTATTATTTTTTTGCTTTCTTCTAGTTATTAAATAAATATGAATGTACTTACCCTCTTTTCAGGTACGAGCACATGCAGAAATAAACCGGTTTGAATATTATTCTTTCTTTCTTATTTATTTTCACCTCGAGAACAATGTTTAAATTAATTTTTTTGGGGGAGGGTGATAAAAATTATTTTCATTTTGAAAAAATTATTTGGCTAACCCTCAAACTAAAAGTTATTATGAAAGAATAAGAAGGGTGAATTTGTTATTCGGAGTCATCATTTACATTCAAGTTTCTTGTTATGTTCAAGCATTGAAGTTTTAACTTAGGATGGACAATATCTTATAAAGTAAGATTAAGCATGCTTGTTTTCTTTAAAAGATTATTGAAATACATATTCAAGGCAAAGTTGTGTGAATAATGTGATTATGCATAAAATATGAGTGTACTTCTTTTCTTGTCAGTATTCCCTTTGATCTAGGCCTAAACATGGTTTAAGTAAATAGGGTGGTATTATAAAAAAAAAAAAAATTCAAGTTAATGGGAAAACATGTGGTGGAATTGAGAAACGAACAATAAATTTTTTACTCAACCATAAACACATGTGTATAGTGGGAGAGCATAAAATGCAATCACTATACCGAACATTGCTTGAGGTGGGAGAGCATAAAATGCAACCACTGAAACTTGAGGTGGGAGAGCATAAAATGCAACCACTGGAAAAAAAAAATGCCATCACTTTACCGAACAGTGCTTGAGGTGGGAGAGCATAAAATGCAACCACCGAAAAAAAAAAAAAAAAAAAAAGATGAAGAAGAAAAAAAAGATGAGCCCTAGTTTGCTACCATTGTTTGTAGTAGTGAGAAGGGATGATTGCGAGTTTAGTTGTTACATGAGTAGATTATGTTGTGTTGACACCCTGTCCAATCAGTGCAGTTAGTGTTGTCATTGTTGGCAACCCAAGCAGAGAAAGTGATTTGGAGGAGAGAGAGTATCAGAGGGACTCTCCGTCGGTCAAGCGACCAAAGAGAATGAAGCTTAATTGATGAAAAAGTCCATCTGAAGTGGAGAGAAAGAAGGGAGAGAAAGAAGAGAGAGAAAGAAGAGAGAGAAAATGGAAGAGAGAGAAAGAGGAGAGAGAATGGGTGGGGACCAGGTGGGTCCCACCTTGGGTGGCCAGGCCAGCATGGCGAGCCAGCCCAGGCCAGCGTGCGAAGCCCGCGGCACCGGGCCAGCGAGCCTTGCCAAAGATGCCGGGGCCATGCCACAAGCAAGCCAGCAGCAGAAGACGCACAGCAGGGCCACGCGCCACGCGAGGCCACGCAGCGCGCAGCCCGCGCGCAAGGCCATGCCGCGCCGGCAAGCCGCAGCGCAGCGCAAGGCATGCCGCGCGCGGCAAGCGCGGCGGCGCGCGCAAGGCATGCCTCGGCAGCAAGCCAGGCTGCGCGCGCAAGGCATGCCGCGCGCAAGGCTTGCTCGGCGGCACCGCGCAGCCAGAGCCCGCACGCTCGCGGCAAGCCCGGCTGCGCGCATGCGCTGCGGCGAGGCATGCACGCAGCCTTGTTCGACGAAATGCCGCAATGAAGGAAAATGTCCGAACCTTCACCGGAAAAAAATCGACTTACAGGGCATTACCACACATTCACAGGGGTATTTTGGTCATTTTGAAGAGAGAATATTCCGTATGGGTGGCTTGGATCAAGCCACGACAGCAAGATTCCAAATGGAGGGCTGTCAAAAATGCGGGATCTGGTATAGCGTCGGATTCGCGCAAAGATTCCATCGCGAGCCTTCCGAGTGGCTGAAAGCAAGATTAAATGGTGGGTTGCGTCCGCACGGGAGTGGATCCCCGATTCGGTGGAGCGCATGCATGATGCACATGCGCATAAGATGCGCATCCCGAAGGCTAAGGAGGCTTCCGATTGCACCGACGCGATGAAGCCAATCGGGACGGATATGAGAAGATCCCGCCTCTCGACCCATCCAACGGTCGACACGAAGATTCTCTTTCCGCCAATCAACGGACGACAACGACGACGTTGCGTCCGATGCGGCGTCGCTATGGTGCGTCGCGGGCGCACCGAATCAAGGCCGGGGATTCTATTTGGAATAATCTCACTGGCCGAACTTCTTTTGGCCATATCTTGGCCGTCCGAGCTCCGATTGAGGCGATTCAAAAACTCACGGCTTTCTCTCTCCGAGTAGAATCTGCTGAAACGAAAAAAAATAAGGTTTTGAAGGAAAGAGCTGCGGGTTTTGGGGGAAATGGTGTTTTGGAGCTTTGGAGCTTTCTTTGAAGAACAAACCTCTCTTCACCTTCTTCCTTCCGATACACATGGGTATTTGAGCAGTTTGGAGTGAAGTGTGAGTATGAGTGACAGTTTGATGTGACCGATGGTGTGCGAGATGCGTTAGAAGAAGGCCGAAGGTCCATTCCATTGACGAGCGTATCTATCACTCTCGGAAAGCTTGGAACATCCATTTGATGAGAACTAATCCCTTCGTGATCACGCCGGGAAGGTAATCACGCACACAAATCCTACTTATTGTATCGGAGATATATGGGAAGGGTTTGTAATGATTTATGATATCCATTTTGTATAACTCTGTCGAGTGGGTGCTTGACCGAGTTGGGAGTAGGTGCCTCCGCTACGGTTGTAGCCGTGAATGCGGTTGATGTTGTAGCATCGGGGTTGTAGGTGCAACCATAGCCAGTTTGATCAACAGCTCTTAGCAGCAGTGTTCATAGCATCAGGGCAAATCGTTTAGTGAAAAAGTTTTAGTGGCCACTGATTCACCCCCCCCTCTCAGTGTCAACCTGGGACTAACATGTTGGTTGCATGATAAACATGATTCGTTTAGAATTATGTATGAATATTTGAATTTGGTGAACATGAGTATGCTTAGTTTTTTCTTTATTTGCTATTGTTGTATTAAAGTTAAAGATTTGATGTTTGCATGATAGGAGTCTTGGACGTGAGGTATGGCTTTCTTGAGGACAAACAAATATTTAAGTTTGGAGGTATTTGATATGTGAAATTATTTGGCACATTCTTGATCATATTTAGTTTAGTTTTACAAGTTTTCTAGGATATTTAGTTTAATTTAATTAATGTTTTGGGTATTTTATTATTCTATTTGATTCTTGGGTATTTTTGGTTATTTGGTAAGTTTTTGGGTTGGATAAGGACTGAATTAGAGAGGTTAAAGTCAGGTCAAAGCTTGGAGTTTGAATCCTAATTGGGTTAGGATTTTTGTTTTTGCCAAAATTGACATATGCTCGGTATTTGGTCAGTATCTGAAGTTGTTTTGAAGTCGGAATCAGCTTCATGGTAGTATGGTACTAGAGTCTACAATTGATACCTAGATACTGATTTGTCTACTATAAGATATGTTATTTGGATCCCTTTTCAAAATGCTTTACTGATTTTTTGGCTAAATATACTTGTCGCATGAAGCTGATACGACCGTATATTTTGTGTTGTTATCGAATGGGAATCTCTTATAAAACAAGGGGACCTTGAGGTGAAGTTCCCTTCTTTAATAGCTGGAAGACATTGAAATTAATGATTACTAACTCACTAAAAAAGAAGAAGAAGAAGAAGAAGAAGAAGAAGAAGAAGAAGAAAGCCATTATGTATTATTTCTCATCATGATTTTGTTTCTTTGGATTACAAGGTTGCTGGCACCATGCACTTTTGGAGGATCCATTCAGAAAACTAAGTTACTTGTTCGCACTTATTGCTGGACAGTTGGAGAGCAGAGATGACACATTCACTCATTCAGGGCTGAAGGTGTTCCAGAGTATCTGGACCTTTGCACAAGATATATCAAAGATAGTCCACACTATGTATTCTCTTAAGTCTTAAGCGGCCATGAAATGAGATGAGGATGTTAGTTATTCATCTTTGTCCGCTTTTATCTACAATCTTGAAGTTGACTAAGTATTAGATTCTAAAAGCATGCTTTGCCCTCTTTTCTCCCCCTCTCTTTAATATTGTTGTTGACCCAGATTTTGACATTTAAGACAAACTTTCTTTAAGTGAATTATCAGATATTGGTATGTACATGATCATACCTTTTGGTCCTATGCACCTTTTTCAATGACAATATATTAATGCTGATGTTAATTCTTTGTTTGATTGATTTTCTGGGGAGCCATGGAAAATAAGAATTTGAATGTATATCTACATCTTAAAAACATTTTGAAAATGAGTTACTACCTCTATAGTCTTGCAATTGATCTTCTAAAATTTATATTTGAAATGCTTCCAAACAGTTCTTTAATTCAAAGCTTGTCTTGGCATCTCCTAAAACTGTTTCTGATGCAGATTATGTTGCAATTATAAAAGTTATTGGTCATCAGGTTTTTTTTTCTGATTCATTGAGGATTTTGAACAGTATTATGTTTATGATTCTCTTTTCTGGGTTTTTTTTGTTAGATGCACTGGAATTAAGTTTCTCCAACTTCTCATTCAGTTGGATTTTTGCAAATTGTGAATGTAATTGGTTAACTCTATGTCATAGGAATGGAACATCAAAAAGTACCCTTCTGACAGTGTAGAGATTCTTTTGGTCATTAAAAGGTTTGCCTCGAAGTTATCATCTGCTTCTAGAAAATATGGTATTCCAGGTGAAACCTAGTACTGGACAGGTGGTGATCAGTTGAGCCTTAAACTCTATGAGGCAGATATTTTTTATTACATAAAAAGGATAATCAAAACTCTATTTGCACCAGACTTTCTCCTTTGAATTAGTTGCCTCTTGTTCCTTAGGTTAACACCTCTACAATAAGTGGGGTTATCTTTTCTTGCAGCATGAAGAGAGG
>JAMYWD010000132.1:7500-25000 GCA_028583415.1 Protea cynaroides
CCTTCTTACGCATACATACTAACGCTTGCTTTAGCTAATGCAGCATGCAACTGTAAGATAGTCCCGAGAGCTACCGTTCGCTGCTACCGACTCGCTACCACTTTAGCTACTCAAACTCGGAAATAAGAGCATTAGCTCGCTCAAACTCGAAACATCCTATAAGCGAGCTCAACTCATAACTAGACTACTCCTATGATCACTCGGCCTCACCCTGGCATTAGGGGTGTTGCCTCACAAGTGCCTGCGGGATGAGCTGCTGTCGCGCCTTAGCATGGGTATAAAGGAGATATCTATATTAAGTAATAAGTCCCTGGGAGAGTACCCCAACAGATAGAAGTCGGACTAAAAACCCGGAATTGAGGTATTTTAGATCTCCGAAGTTCCCATCTGTCCTGCCCTTATAGTAGAACTCAGATTAGAGCTTGGATTCATACTTATTAACTACAGAACTACAGGTCCCATCTTATAGACTGGAACTCACAACTAGAACTCAAAGGCGAACTCCTGGCTTGGCTCACTTACTTACACTCAGAAGCCTTGCTTCCCGATCCTTACTCAGTCCAAGAAGGGGATATGAGATTACTTTTAGCTGCTGATCCGTTCCCCGCCTTAGTTAGTCCAAGAATGGCAGTTCCCCTCCTGCCTGCCCAAATAGTAGAACTAGAAGTCAGAGCTCTAAACCTGGATTTGGGATCCCTAAAAGGACCTATTATTCTTATTCTAAAGTACCATTGGAGCTTCTTTTAAGGATATCGGTAGTTATAGTGAAGTCCTAACCAGACAACAGATCAGAGATCAGCTCTTTTCAATTCATACGGCTTTTGCCCTGCCAACAGTGTTCCGCTCTACTTGCTACTTACTACTTACTACTGACTAGCGCCCTTAACTTCTCTAACTTGACTTCCAGCTTATTCCCAAATCAAAGCTACTTGCTTATAAGAGCAAGGTGCGTAGCTGGCTTTAACAAGCCAGGGGAGAAGCGAAGAGAGCTTGTTAGAGTCCACAAGGTACAGTTACGACTGGGAGATAGCAAGACTCACTGAAGAGTTGAAACTAAGGATTGAAAGTAGCACAATCGGCTATAGGGCAGAACTCCAGATCTACGAATAGCCGCGGGCAAGCACCTTTAACAAGCAAGTAGCTAGCTTCCACCTTACTTAACAGCAAGGCGCGAAAGCCTTCGCCTATAGCTTCTACTTCTACTTAGCAGCCCAAATAAAGTACCCCTTTAACACACAAGTACGCTCACGCTAGTACAAAAGTAAGGAAACAACCGGATCTGCTCCTTTGCCCGTTGTTCGCATCTCGTTCTCCCTTTAGGTGGCATGAAAGCTTTGGAACAGCAGCTAGACCGCCTTGCTCTTAAAAGCAGCAAGTAAGTAAACCACCTTCTCATGTCTCCGGACCTTCTATGAACAGGGCTTTGAACTATAGCAAATAGCCCATTGGTTGAGCTTAGCTCTATGCTGGCTTAACTGTTCCTATGCCTGCTCGAACAGGAAAGCCTAACGAGCAAATAAACCGTTAGCCCGATCCACTTGTTGCCCGCTTGCTTTCGCACCTCGCTTCCGCATCTACTTAGTTAGCATCCCAAATCCGCGTACCCCTGCTTCCTTTAACACGCTAGTACACAAGCTACTAAAGCTAGTAAGCTAGTATACACGCATTTGCCCGATTGCTTTAACAGCCGCTTTACCTCCTGGTTCCCCCCTGTCCTGTCCAAAACTATGGAACTCATCTGAAAAGTCGATTTGCTAGATCAGAACGCGAACTCCAAGTTTGAGAATCGGGGTATACAAGTTAACCACCTCGAATCGCTCCATGCCCGCTAAACTAAAGGAGTCCTTTACCAAGTAAGCTACGCACCCGTGTTTACCCGCCTCCCCCGATCTTAGCTCGGACATGCCAACAGCCAATCCTTACTCGTTTCCCTGGGACAGCTAATCAAAACTACTACGGCTTGAATCCGTTATCTTTGAGACTACCGTTAGGCCTCTATAAAGTCATTTAACAGCAGCTAGACACAAGTTCTGACAACCCTCACACGAGAGCCAAAACTAAGGCTTTCATTAAGCTAATTCGCCCATACAATATAAAAGTAAGATCTACGAATAGCACATCACTATGATCGGAGAGCAACCTTTAGCTTTCACTGGGAAGAGGTAGCTTGCTAGCCGGTACAGGTACAGACAGAAAGGGAATAGCTCAACTTCCCAACTGGAATACCTGCCGATCTACGCCTTCCAGAATAGCGGGAACTCAGATCACTCTTTACCCGGCCACTCACCTCAACAGCAAGCTTACCTTACTTGTGCAAACAGCAAGCTTACTTTCACTACGTTAGCCCTCACTCGAACAATGGCCATATAACGAGGGCTAAAACAGATCTACGAGAAACCAAACCCTCTTTCAACAGCTCTCGCTTTCGCTCTCGCTTCTGAGCCAGGGTAGCGAAGCTAGCTCTTTGTTTTCGTTATCGTATCATTCCAGTTTAGCCTAACTACGAACAAGAACAACTAGCTCCATACCTAGCTCACTCGAACAACAGTTCCCCGTTCACTACGTGAACCGCTACGCCCCTCTAACGAGCAGGTAACCCAGTTGCTTCGCTTCGCTTAGCTCAACCTTCAACCGAAGGTTCCCTGATCGTAGAGCACATAACTATGATCATAGACCAACCTTAGATTGAGTGACCGTAGTGCCCATGCTCGGGTAACCGGCCGTAGCAACAATTGTAGCTCCCGTTCGCTTAGCCACCCGTCTAGCTTTTAGATCGGGAAGAAAAGCAAGCAGCTATGAGATTACTTGCTCTGAGATACGACGTCAGTAGCTACGAGAATCGCGAACCTGAAGTTCGCTCTATTGCTAACGCTTTGGCACGCTTAGCTACTGTGACTCGGGAATAAGAACGGGCAGCTATGAGGGTAGTTGTTCTGTGTCCCGAAGTAGGTAGCTCAAACAATCGTTCGAGAACTAGCTTCGCACCTAAGAGGCTCACTTGTTGGCCCGCTCTAGCTCAACAGTCGGGAAGAAGAGCGGGCAGCTATGAGATTAGTTGCCCTTAGTTCCGAAAGCAGTAGCTCAACAGCCAACTCTCAGTTTACCTGGGAAGACAAGACCTTGGCCAACTACTGTAGCTCCACGCTCTAAGTCCTAACACTCACTGGCTTACTTCTGGCTCTGACAGTTCTACTTCCAATTTCCAGTTTACCCGGTTCTGAAGCTAACTTACTATCACCTTAGATTGATTCCCTTCGGTCTAAAGAGAAACGGCCATAGAATGCGCTCAGCTAATTAGAAGGAAAGGCCTTACAAGACTAGTTGTTGTTGTTGTTCGTAGCTAACGCTACCTTCTAGAACTGAACAGCTAAGTAAGGTAATTGAGTTTAAGTAATAGAGCTAGGTTAGGGAACTGTAGCTCACTCGTTTCACTCCAGTAGTTGTTTCGAGTGAAGGCTAACGGAGTGAAAGTAACAGTAGTTGTTGCTTGGCATGGTCAGTGAGTTAGCGAAGCGAAGCTGTTGTTCAAGTAAGCGCTATTCCGGACGTTAGGTAGCTTGCGTCAGTCTTAGTGGTCTACAATCAGGTTGTTTTAACAAGCTAGGTAAGCCAGATAGGCTAAACTAGTAGTTCGTAGTTCCCCAAGCCAGCCAAGAGTTAGGGTAGGTGCGTAGCTTGTTAGGTTACGAAGTAAAGCTCGGCTTTTGAGTTCAAGTAAAACAAGCCAAGCCAGGAGTTCGAGTTCTGTAGTTGAGCAAGCAAATCGGTGTAGCTAAGTAGCGAAGTAAGCAAATCTGGTTGTTCGAGCTAAGTAAGCAGATCGGGCTAGGGAACCAAAGGCTGTTTACGTACTTGCTTGTTAAAGCCTGAAAAGAAGCCCATAGGGCACAGTTACAGCTATGACCATTGGATAGTAAAAACGAAAGGGTTGAAGTTGCGAAATCAGGCATAGGGTATACGAATAGCACTGATCGTGGACCATCCGGATGCTTATGGGACAGAACAGACTGATTGATTAGTTCCCGTTGCTTTCATCCAGCCTAAAGACAGCCAGGTTTCATTTAGCTACATTGGCCTATGATCGTAGATCCACTTTAGCTAATGCAACTCGGGAAGAAGCTGCTAAGATCCCGAGGTTGGTAGCTACAAGAATGCCTGGCCATCTCACAAGCTACGCACCTCCTTGTTCCGTAACGGTGGCTAGAAAGCTTTGGAACGGCTGTGTAGCATCACATGATACCCGAAACTAACGATTGTTGGTAGAACAGTAGGGCATAGAAGCAAACAACAACAACAATCGGTCCAACAACGCGAGCTAATCTTGGGGTCGTTAGAGGAAATCGTTAGATTGACTCGAAGAGGGCTATTGAGTAGGCCAGCGAACAGGGTTGTCGGTCCAATGAGGAGTGGGCCTAAGCGAAGCGAAGCGTGGCTTGCTTGTTAGAAAGGGAGTTTACTTACTTAGCTTGCCAGTCCCAGAAGGCAGTTTAGTTTACTGTTAGAAAGCGAGAGTAACTGGCTTTAAGGTGCTAGTTCCCTTGAAAACAACCTGCCCGGAATAGCGGCCCTAGCTTCTAGTCCCACTTGTAGCCTGATCGGGACTTCTTTCTCTCTTGCTTGAATGCCAACTTTTCTTACTCTGGTTAGTAGCTCCATACTTTCACCCGTTGCTTGAAATCCCTTATCTTACTGTAAGTGAATTAAGGTAGTTTACTTGTGCTTGCTCGTTAGAGAAAGGCAGCGAAGTAGAAAGCGAAGCTGGAGCGTTAGCTGGCTTGTTAAAGGAAACCGAAGGTTGAGCCAAGCTACTTGTTAACTCCAGGTCCCATCCGTCCTGCCGAACCGCCAACTCCGTTCACTGCGTTCTCTCCAGAACTCCAGTTTGGCTCGATTACTGGAACTCAAAAGCCCTAGCTTCTCTTACCTTCCTGAGCTGTAAGGGAATTACGGGAGTGAGGCTAAGGTTAGATTACTGGTTTACTTGTTTGTTTAACTCAAGTTCCCTGCCCAATCTGAAAGACTAGCTCAGGTCAGAACTCATAGCTCAAACTCAACAGCCTAGCTTCGCTACAGAACTATGATCTACGACCAAGAAAGCAACACTGATCTACGACCACTATATACTAGTCTTACTATATACATGTATGATACTAGTTATACTAGTGATACCAGTATATAACTATAGTGATACTAGTTATATAGTAATTAGACTCGAAATAAAGTAGTGATCCCAGTATAAGTATAAAAGTCTCACTTGTCTTGTATATATGTAAAGTTAGACTTTTATATGAGTTATAGTGGTCGTAGATCAGTGCTCAATCCGTTGCTTGTTGCTTTTGCCTTACCTTGCTCGAAAACAACAGCAAGCTTCTAACAAGCTAGTCGCTAGCTCGCTCTGAACCCTAAGCTCTTAGTTCCATCCATACACAAGCATCCCCTTCTCTCTAACAACAGCAAGTAGTAAACTACCTGTCCTCTAACAAGCAAGTAAGCCAACTACCTTATCTCATTAGCGAAGCTAGAGTACATGAGTAGACTGCTTTCTTTGTTAAAAATTTGTCTTGATCAAAGAACTTTATCTCCCGTGCTGTGGAAAGCTTTACGAAATGGATTGTGCGCTTCTAAGCAAGAACGGATCTTAGCCAGACGTTGACCGGCCGCGCGGGACACTATCGTTCCTCGAATGCTTGGCACTTTGGGCGCTGCTTTCTCGATCTACTATCACACTTGAAGCGACGCAATCAATTACGTTAAGCCTCCGAGAAGTCTGGCTTTGCTCTTCCAGTTCGTAAAGGATCTTACACCAATGGGTTACCGGCCGCGCAGGCTCTACTGGTCCTCGGCTTCTCAATCTCTTTCTTTACTCGAAGAGCGGCAAACTTGAGACTGTGATTAGGCGGGGACAGGATTCGAACCTGCAGTCTTCAGGTCATGGGCCTGATGAGTCGACCAATTCCTCTACCCCGCTTCTTCCCCTTCTCTTTCTTGAACTATTCCCACCTAGCAAGAAGACGGATGCGCGTGCTAACGCGCAACGTCTTCGCGCGCCTTACTCGAGTAGGGGCTCTGGAGCAATCAAACTACTGCGTGTGCTAACGCGCCGCGCTAGCAGCAATCAAACTACTGCGTGTGCTAACGCGCCCCATGCAACCAAGCACTTGGTCTACGATCAGCTAGCGCTCAGGCGCGTGCTAACTAAGCGGAAGGATTGCTTGTGATCTACGACCACCCTCCGCTTGCTGGGCGCGCTAGCTAAAGCTAGCGCCCTTATTTGGTTTAGTAAAGGGGGGTCGCCCTAAACGAGTAAGGCCGGATTTCATCTCCTGCGCCCTGATTGTAAATCCGCTAGGGCGCTCATGGAGTTGATTCTTTGCTGGGGCCATCTGCAAAACCCAGCCAATGCAGGGGGTTTGGCTCCAGGCTCCAACTCGATCTTGTGGTAGACTGCCCTCCTAGGGGGCACTTGGCAACTAACTCGTGGGGCATGACATCCCCCAATTCCTCAAGTACTTGCTGCACTTCCTGAGAAAGAAGTCGTCTTGGTATTGGATCCGCTCTTCTGTTAGCATGAACATGAATTAGATTCTATTCGTCTTCTTTATTCTTAAGAGAACCCCCCACCCGAACCATTCTTAAGACCACCAAGCCCTCTCGAATTAGTTCTACGATAGAAGCTTTCAACGTACACCCGGGGACAAATCTTTCACTCACTGAGAAGTGAAACCCTGTGACTATATCGTCCTGAAGACGGATGCGACGGGAAGAAGTGGCATTTGGAAGTGTTGCTGACTTAACATTTAGGTTTCGGCATAACAAAGCTTGCACTGTCTTTTCGCACTTAGGCGCACAGCGTGCCGTTGGTAATGATTCTACTACGGTGCCACAAATTCGCAAGCTGATCCTAAGTAATCGTTGTTGTTCATTGGATTCCGGAGGAACTACTTCGTTAGGATTGGGGAATTGCTGCGATTCTTCCTGAATAGCCTGGATTCTCCCGTCGAGAGTCACTTTTAAAGTCTTACCTAAACTCTTCCGACTGAATATGATAAAGCCTATAAAACGACGAGCTACTATCATTTCTTCATTATAGATTGAGATCCTTCTTCGAACTTGATGCACAAATAGATGGAATAGCAGCAAATAGCATCTTTCTATCCTGCATATCCGTGGAACTCAATCTCATTTAGAAACGTTATAAGCATCTATCTTTCAGCAACTGAACGGGAAGTGGTTTAGGAAAGGCCCTGAAAGGGTCGGATGCGCTCGCCCAGCGAGAAAGGCCCTGCCCCTGCAAAGTCAAAAGAAAGAAGAGAACGAAAGGAGAACAGAACTTCGTATTTTGTAACTCTGACGGAGTCATGTTTAACCTTGAATGCTATTAATAGATTCTACAGCAATAGTCCCTCGGACTCGGAAAGTAATAACGAAAATGGCTGACCCAATAGCTGATTCCGCAGCTGCCACCGTTGGAACCAATGAAGCAAATGATTGACCCATCATATCATCCGAAGAAACTGAAAATACCAAAAAGTTCGAATTCACAGCTAATAACATTGATTCAATTGGCATTGACATAATAGGAATATTTCGTCTATTAAGGAGGATTCCCCGAATACCTGAAATAGAGATGATCATAGAAAATGTGAAATATTTGATAGGATCCATTTCGGGAACGTGGAATGTAAGAGAAATTCAAATGTTATAACTTTCGAAAGAAAGCAAATGTTTCATAAACATTTGATAGTGCACAGAAGCGAAACCCTCCATTTCCAAATCTTTGATTAACTTGGCAAAAAAATGATATAGAAGTTCAAGGGATATAGTCCGCAGAGGTTCCTGAGTTGCATTCAGCAGAAACTCCACGAACTGCTATATTAAATAATCTTAAAATCTTTCGGCCTCCTCCAACACGTTGGAGACCCCCGAATATATGATAATTAGGCCCTGGTCCGTTTCTTTGTTAAAAACGGAAACCAAGAGATTCGCCGCTCGCGCCCTATCGTCCAAAAAGAGGCGGTCATTGCTAAATCAAAATAGTAGGATTTGACCAAAAATGGAAGCCGTTAGACCGAACGACGGTCTCTTGGGGGTAGTTTCCCAACTATATTTGAAAATGGATTGGTTATCCATAAAGATAAAGAAAGCTTTCTTGTAGTTCCGCTTCATGCTCTAAAAATTCAGAAAGACTTGTCGGAAATCGCCGGTTGGGTTGGTCCGACTCCTCCGGAGCCTTACAAAAGAAAGGAAAATGCCAAAGATTTAAAATACCTTCAACACTCTACTAAGCTCTGTCTATTGAAAGATTCTCTGAAGCAGCAGCCTTGCGTTGTCACTTTAGTAACCCGCCCTGCTCTTAGACTTTACGTAGCGCCCAGCCGTACCACCTAGCTCGACAGCAGATAATGCAGATGGAAAGTCACTGGTGGACCAACCACTTCAGTCGTGGAGAATGAATAACCGGATGGCCCGAAAGGAACAAGCAACTCCAGAGCGAACAAGCAACGGATGAGCGCTAGCTGATCGTAGACCACCCTTGGAACTTGATTCAAGTAAGTGGAAGGAAGAATGCATGAACCACGGCAGAGGAGGAAGGACGGATCACCTGCCGATCTTTGATCCAACAAAACTATACCAGAAGAATGGGATACAGATTGACCGGCACAAAAGCCATCTCTATCAATCTACGCTCATGGAGGAGACGGCGACATAGAGAAGAAAGTATACCGACCGAAGATACATACGGTAGGTGGGATCGAGGATGGAATCGAATAGCGAATGCACTTGCGGTGTTGACAAGTCCTGCATCTCCTACCTAATGCAATTGACCGACCCGGCATCTCTTTCGTTCAATAATGCCTTCGCTTCAAGACGCTATTTACCAATAAGAATAGGAAAAAGACACTACCTTTTTGAATTGTTGAAGCCGAAGGGGTGAACGAGCGCTGCGGTAACGAGCCGTAAGAAAGATGAGCAGAGCATTCCTTCCGCCGGCCTTTATAGGAGTAGTGGAGCGTGGTGAGATAGATAGACGTCCAATCCTGCAGCAGCGTCTTGCTCGGTCTGTCTGATCTCACACTTCAATCAACCCCCCCTTGTACCGGCCACACCAACCCTTCGATCTAATCAATCGATCGATCAAGAGGCTAATCTCTTTTGTTTGGGCCGGTAGCTAAAAGAAAGTCCTCGCTTTCTCTTGAACAAGGGCATAGCATTAGCTTCAATTGAACAAGCTCAACCTTGAAAAAGAAAGGTGGTAGGCCCGCTTCCACTTGGCCACAGAAGAAGGCGGCGAGAGACTGGGCCAACTTACTGCTTACTGCCATGCCATGGTTGAAGCTTTAGGCTCCATAGACGGAACTATGTATTAGGTATTAGGGAGGGGAGGACACCACTCAGCACCTAAGGTGGGGTTCAATGCCTAACAAAAACGGCCAAAAGCAGGCAAACGAAAGAGATGTGTGGCTGAGGGGAGGAGAGAAAGAACGCATGCATGGAGATTCTTTCTGTCGGAGGTTCGAGAATCTATGAAAGGACATCTAAGGCTAAGGAAGAATTCAAGGAAGTCCATTACTGAGAGAAGTGGTGATCTCGTCTTGCTTGCTGGGAGAGAGGAAGCTTCCGGACCACCTTTTCCAGCCAGATAGCGAGCGATCACTCAGCAATGATACCGCCGGCCGGGAATGAGTACCTATCCCTTACGGGAATCGAACCCGTGTCTTCGACATGAAAAGACGATGTCCTAACCACTGGACGAAAGGGACCAAAAAGCCATTCTTCATATACCTCAGCTCCGAGAATAGAAGTGGTTCGTTTTGTTTCTATACGCAATTCAAGATTTCGTTTGTGTTCATGTTGGCGATTTCTGATGTGAATTCGGCGGGTCGTCCCCCCTTCCTAGGGTTCCCCCACCGACCCAGTGACACACCAACCACGCCCCTTCCCTTTCTCCGATCATAAAGCCCCCTGATCCCTTTCTTTGTCTTTCATCCCCCACCAAGCAAGGGATGAGCCCAATGGAGAGTAAGCTGATCTACGAGCACTCTCTCCCGGTGGTCGAGCTGATCTACGAGCACCGTTGCGCTAACGCGCATCCGCTGGGCGCGTTAGCACGCGCATCCAAGAATCAACGGATGAGCCCAATGGAGAGTAAGCTGATTTACAATCAGCCTGATTTACAACCAGCCTGCGGTCGAGCTGATCTACGACCACTCTCTCCCGGTGGTCGAGCTGATCTACGACCACTCTCTCCCGGTGGTCGAGCTGATCGTAGAGCACCGTTGCCTTGACTCTGTTAGGGGCGCAGTAGTTTGATTGCTGAGTGCGAGGTGACTCGCGCGATACGGCTTTGTTGTGAGCCGTATCTTTGCAGCTTTCGGACCTGGCTTTCGGACAAGTGAACAGTAGTAATGTAAACTCACTCTTCCTCTTCCTTTAGCAGCTGCTCCCCAACAGAAGAAAGAACGTCATGTTGCCGGGCTTTTTCTGGTCAAAGTCTATCTTGTCTTTACTATACGGCATTCGCCTTAAAGCTCTTCCTTTTGCAGCCAGAAAACCAGGCATCTCAAAAACCAAATCGATAAATCACGAACTCAGTACGCCTTACCATTCTTCTGCGCTTAACTGTTGACTAGTTTTCCAGCTCAGCTCGGCTTAATCTACTGGAACGTCTTTCTCATCTGCTTTCGGCTTTAAAACAACAAACACTTCTGAACAGACGTCTTTGTCTCAATCAAGAGTTCAGTAAGGAGCGGCTTCTGACACTTCCGAAGGCGCAAACGGAGGGTGGTCTACGATCAGGCACCGAAGAGCGAGCAAGCTACCACTTTCATACCGGTTAGAGCTGTTAGGGCAGCAAAGACAGTTGGCATTCATGCTAATGCAGCTGTTGTAGCCGCCTTTCAAAGACTAGTAGCTGATCAGCTCTAGCCGCTCTTGTAGCAAGCTCTGTTAGGGCAGCTCTAGTAGCTATAGTTGCGCCAGTTGGTTAGTAACAACCTCCCTCTTCGGCTAACCTGACGCAGCAAGCAGAGTTCACTACGTGCTAAAGCAAACGGAGGGTGGTCTACGATCACAAACGAAGGAGCGAAGAAAACCAAAACTCGTTTAGGGGCGCGCGAGGCGAGCATGCTTCAAAATGGATGCGCGCGCTAGCGCGCAACGGCTTTTCAGCTGGCTGGATGCGCTAACGCGCTTTATTAAATTAATATGAAATACGGGGCGCGCTAGGAAATGGCGAAGCGTTTTTCGAGGCTTTCACCCAGAAAACTGAACGTCACTCCGTTCCCTCTATGTCCATTCAATCTGAATCTTGCTGCATGAATGCACTGTAAGACCAGGAATGCCCTCAATGATCCCTTCCTCCCCCCTAACGGGGGGAGCTATTTCACCCGCACTAGCACTAGTATATGGTGATATCCAACTCGAAAGCCCGAACACAAACAAGCCAAGTAGCTAAAACCAAAGCTAAGGAGCTGACAACTGCGAGACTAGGAGAATAGGAAAGACTTGGCGCTCTTGAGCCGTGCCTTCGTTCCGTGCGACTCCACTCGTTCGTAAGCCCCCTTAGAGAGAGGGTCGTTAGAGTGTCTACGAAGCAGAGCGACCTCACTATATCAATGAGTGAAGGGCCCGCCGAATCCTGAAAAATGGGAGACAAAAGTTGCTTTTTTGAAAAATTAGGGAAAGCGCCCCGTCCGCTGGCTCCTGTTCGGACGTCCTCCTTTTCAATAACCCTTTGTGTGTGGTGAGATACGCTGCTTTCCCATCAGAGGTTCGGAGCTTTTCAACAGACGGGCATAATCTTGGCCTATTGAATGAGCAATTCAATCCAAAATAGATCGTCATTTATATGCTAAATAAATTGATTTAGTTTCTATCTGTTGATACGAATCCGACGATCTGAGTTCAAGCCGTTGGAATAGGTTCGACAGTGGATCACAAGAGCTTGGCGATCTCATCTATCTAATGAATTGAGGAGTCAAGATACTAACATAAGGGTCCGCCCTGCATGCACTCCCCTTGTCCTCAACAGGAATCTCGCAAGGCCCTTCCATAGAGAGTTTCTGAGATTGGCGACTCGCCCATTCAGTGACTTCGGCACATATCTGGGCGTTATCAAGATGGGTGGCCGGAAGATGTCTGTTGTGATCTAGCCCCATCCTTCTCCTGAAAAGGGCTGAAGAAGATAGTGCCGACTTACTGATCTGACGGGTCGTGTCTGAGACGAACTGGCCATCAGATCTGATACTACCTCAAGGGCTCTTTGAACAGTTGCTTGCACTCTGCCCTTTTTTCGCTGGTTTGATAGGATGGATCAAAAAAGGGAGAGAACGCATCAGAGTTGGAAGGGCAACGGGGCGACCGAGGTGCATCGAAGGTGCCGGCCGGGCGGCTAGGGATCAGATCTTTGGAACAGGGGCTGGGTGGGCCGTACGACCGGCGGACCTTTCACTCAGAGCTCTTTCTCAGGGGTTCTCCCTCACACGGGGCGGGGTGGACCGGTGCAGCACGGGTAAGATCTTCATGGGCTGGGCTTTCTCACTAATTCCTACGAAAATCTCTTTCTTTTCTCCTTCCCCACTTTCTCTATTAGTATCCTCCCCCAAAAGTGGATCCCTTTGGATGACTTGCAGTCGGTAGTCATTCTAATCAGTGGTTGGTACAGTGTGTACTAGGTAAGGTGGTTTGATAGTGACCAGTTCGTATCCTCTTGCAAAAGGTGCGTGCACATAAATACATGATTTCCAACCAATTGCCTTACCCGGAGATAATGGAAGAGGTGGCTTCTTTTCTTCCGATCCCAAGAATCACAGGTGCCTAGCTCGATAGAATAGTGTTGGATGCCATCTCCCATGTATTGAATCGAACATTCGCTTCGCTCCTCGAGTGCTCGCACGGCTTTAGGAAGATAAGGGGAACACAGAGCTTCTTTGCCTACGTACAGAGTTGGGGAGAGATTGACCGAGCCATAAAAGCAGACATCGTTAGCTGCTTTGACAACATAAACCACAAGGGACTGAATCAAGCCTTGAATGAATACATTGATGATCCACAATTTACCAATCTCATTCATGCTTTCCTGACTACCGATATCAGAGATAAAGAAAGAAAGAGCTACGCAGTCATAGATAAGGGAATCCCACAAGCTGATCTACGACCACCTTCGCCCGTACTCATGAACGTTTTTTTACACCAATTTTGCAAAATAACGGATTCCTTAACTCATATAAGATATGCACGATACGCAGATGACTTACTCTTGGCTATCAAGCCCGGATTCCTGGATATATAGATATAGTGCAATCTACAAAAAAGGAATTCATGGTTCAACTCCAGCTTGAAATCACAATGACGACCTTCACTCGAGCTGATCTACGACCACCTTACTTTAGGAATTATTTTTTCCATAGATGCCTTAATGCGCCACTCAAACGAGTGAATATAAAAACAAAGAACCTTGAAAATCCCCTGCCAACACAGAACACAAAAGACAGATTGATCAAGAAATAGATCAATTAGCTCCATTATATAACCAAAAAAGAAAAACTGACCTTGCTACTTATTGCTTTTGTGAAAATGTATTGCAAGTCAAAGCTTACTTAAAAAGCAACTTTCAATATGTATAAAAAAAAGCTTGGAAGATCAAACAAGGCAAGAAGGGAAAAGAAAGAAGAGAAAGAACTGGGAGTTGGCGCCTACATAACTGGTTGCTTGCTTACCAAGCCATCCTGGCAAGCTCCTCCAGTTCGATTATTATTCTTGACTTGACTTATTATTATAAAAACTACTCACTATCCAAATGAAAGACGATCGATTATCTACCCAAGAAGATAGAGAGTCCCACATACGAGAAAAGGTCACAAATGGAGTTGAACCAAGTAACATTGCAAAGGCATAATGATAGTAGGGTCGGGATATCCCCGCCCTCCGAACCGGACGTGAAGGTCTCCCCTCATCCGGCTCTCTGCAGGGGAATCTCCACTCACTGCTTCCCCTAATATCCTCCCATTACCACATCATGGGGGTTTACAGGAGATCCCAGAGGCTCGCTCGGAAAGGCTGCTATACCATACCTTTTTACTCAACTCTACTCTAGTAGTCACTAGACTCACTATGGTAGTCCGTCCGGCTGCTCTTGCTGAAATCATTACTCTTCATTCTCCCGTGCTCTAGCAATTGCGCTCCCTAGACCACTACCATGTAGTTAGGTAGGGACAATCAATCCGTAGTGACGGGAATGACGGAATGAATGGGGATCCCTTTCAATATCAAAATGAAGAATATAGAATGTGAGTTTGATCCCTTTCTCTCAATAGATGTATCTGGTCTGATACGGTACAGTACAATACGAGACGATGGAATGCAATGGGATGGATGGTAGAGGGCTGCCTGCGCCCAAAAGCGATGATTCACTTGTCCCCTTGTCCATAGGGACCTCGTGGCATACAACCGACACGACTCCCGCTAGATAGCCGCCCCTTTCTCTCTTTTTACAGCCTCGTGGACGGACGAAAGAAGGGAAGTTACAGAACGGGGCAGTGAAGGGCAGTTACCTCTGTACGGAATCATACCTAGCAGGTTTTCAGGCTTGTCTGTGACATGATTGGAAGCACCAGAACTTAACGGCAAGGGGTACCACAATGGATCTGAGGAGGAATTCACAGGCAAGTTCATGTGAAAGGCTTTCCTGCTGCCTTTTATTTAGTGGAAAGCAGAAGCGGTGATAGCAGTGTTGGGCATCTTACGAGCCACTTTATCCTGTTAAGGATAAAGGGGATCTGTCTTTTGCTTCACTGGGAGACCAAAAAAATACTGCAAGAGGAAGACGTTTCCCCTACTAGTCTAAAGGCTTGATTGGATTGCTAGTTGTTTCTGAACTTGCCTTTCTTTCTTTGCCAGGAGGGGTGGCCCAATCACTAATAGATCCGAGATCTCTTTCTCCACATTCTCTTCTCGATGGGCGTGGTCTAGGCATGTAGTATTTTGGTCTAGGCGAAGGAGTTGTTCGGGTTTCGAAGGATAGCACATCAGTTTCCGATCCTGGGGGCACCTTCCCTTGGGTTGCGGGTTCGATCATTGAATGCAGAGAGTTCCTATACGACTATATGCACTGCCTTCACCAACAGAAGGGGTTGTGGAAGGGGGCCAACGACCCACTAAATAGTATCGGTCGACATCTCCAAATCCTTCTTACCCGGCATAAGGGGATTGACTCGTGCTTTATAGGTGAGGGGATCGCAAAAAAAATATGCTTGCTTAAATATTCATTTATGTTTGTTTCCTCGCTCCCCTGCCAGCTTTATCGGTGAGTCAGCCATTCGGGAATAGATCCCTCCCTCTGGACAAAGGGGCATAGAAACGACTGAACCAAGCATCTTTCCATCAGCCAGGTTAGGGAAAGATAGGAGTACTCCTGGGATCGAGATCTCTTTGCCGGCAGATCCACGGGTGGAAGCCGGCGGAGTCCACCACATAAAGAAAGCCCCTCCTTTATTTGTTTTATCAGTGGGATCGGCCCAAACACTTGACTCGGAAAAGGTGGGCTATAGCCTCTATATCGACGGAATTGAGAATTTTCGGGAGAGAATGAAGCAGCGGGAGAGGCGCGAAGTCACTCGCCCTATAGAATGAATAAGGTTGGAGAAGAACGCCGGTCCCTCAATCCGAATCGGGTAAGGCATCCATCAGAGTGGTTGGGGTGGGGTAGTCTATCATCCCTGCTGAGGCGGGTGATAGGTCTAAATGAGCAATAGGGGATCGCTCTGAGGAGGAATACTCGCTCGCTCAACCAACGGGATCAAGAGCCCCAGCTCGCTAGCGCACTCCTGAAAAGAAAAGGGTGGTCTACGATCACAAAGAAAAGCCTTACTCAACAAGCGAGAAAACTACAGGGCGCGCTAGCCGTTGCTTGTTCAGTTCTGGCGCGCGCCTTACTCGAGTAGGGGCATCTATACTTACTACTAATGGCTAATGGGGCCGTTGCTTGTTTCATCGCTTCGCTGGGTTCAACGTCAAATTATTCAAACAAGAAGAGGTTGTATTTTTAAGAATTTATATAAATTCTTAGCTGCAAGACCAAAACAGGGTGCAAAAAACCGAAAGCCCTTCTTTGAAGTTCCTCCCAGATACATGGCTTACATACCCGGCTCAACATTCTTGGAAAACAATCGAATCGAGGCCGTTTAGGACTTGGCCATTCAATCTTGTGAACTAATCGAGACCGAAATTGGAGAAGGAGATACGAACGGAGAGGAATAACCAATCGATGAAGGAACATGAAACCATTCTGTTTCAATAGAGGTACGGGAAACGGTTGGGGGCAATGAAGTAGGTGAAGTGGTTGGATTTTGCGAGCTGTTCCAACCACTGCTGGATGTGATTCCAAGAGCCGAACGAGAATGAATACCACACAGAAGAGTCAAGACCGGGCTCCCTAATGGAATGTTTAACCGATCCATTCCGGATCGATCGAATTGGTACGGAAGTTGTAACATGGGAAAACCACAGAAAACACGACTTATTTGAATAACCCGGTGACCTACCAATTGTAGAAGTAGGATCTTTGGCAAGCAATAAGCACTTAAATAATACAATTCGAGTGTACCATCTTCTTTCTCATTTCGAGGAAAAGGTTCGGGAGGAAAAGGAAACAACGGAGGGATCCGAATCGGACCTAAATGGGAATGACATGAAAAGTCTTTTTCAAAACCGATCATTAAGGGCGTTACGACGATATACGAGAGGAATGAATAAAAACTCGTGATTGGTGTGGAGGGGAAGATCTGTTTATGAAATAGTTCAAGAAAGAGTCGTCTCATTTCCTTACTTCTTCGTTCTTTCTAATTCATTCACTTCAAGGCTGGTTCTGAACGCCGCGTAATATCATCTTCAACCAACCTCCACCGCCTATACTGTAACCGCAGGGGTTACCCTTTCGGTGCGGCCACTAAAGAATTGCTTAATAACTAAACAGCTGCTTATATACGCTTACTAAAAGACTGACTTTCATTAGGCCAGCGTGAAACCCCATGCAACCAAGCAACGGATGAGCTAGCTGATCTACGACCACCGTTGCGCGTTAGCACGCCTTATTAGGGCTTTCTTGCTGGGCGCTTGCGCGCCCCTATGTGAGTAAGGCGTTGCTTGTTGGGTGCGGACTTCTTATTCGTGTATTTTATAATTGATCTAAGCACACTTACTCGCCCGATTATATACGCAATTCCTTTGTCATTTATTTGCTTTTGTATTTCCCGTACTCGTCTGTAAGGCAAGTCAAAAAAAGTTTTCATTTTCTTACTTGTATTTTATTATTTTTTTTGTTGCGCTAAGCCACAAATCACGAAATTGAATAAGTACACAAACCCGGAATGCCCCGGTTGACAAATCTTTCCTCTCCCGTTGGTCGAGCTCAGGTGGACTACTATTTTTTTTTTATTTCTAACTTGATGAGAGTTGGGCCCCCGGTGCGGAGCCCTACTTTAGCTCCTTACTCAGACTGGAA
>JAMYWD010001321.1:0-12295 GCA_028583415.1 Protea cynaroides
AACTAATGAACTAAATGTTTCTTGGAATTTTGGGGACTTTGTTGTCATATACATAAGTGTTTTATTTTTGTATTAACACAAGGGGGGAAGAAAATTATTTGTCAACATTCCTTTTCCCCAAAGAGATGCATGCAACACATTTGAGAGCAGCCTTACAATGGTTAAGAAGAGAGAAGCTCAATGCAAAGTTTAAAAAATGTAAATTTTGGCTTAATGATGTCACACCCCAATTCTGATCCAACCAGAACGGTGTGAGTGAACCGTCATTGAACCAACGGTTCACACCAGGATCTCGAATAGGCCGTGTCCACCCATACAAACCAATTACACATAACCACAATCAGAATATAAATATACAGCGGAAGACTTTAAATAGAATGAACTGAGTATCTATTGATAATTTAAATAAATATCCCTTTATTCAAATTCAAAGATAAAATAATAATCTTTTACATCTCTCAATAACAAACAAAAATAACTGAAATAAATAAATAAAACAAATCACAGGTACACGCAGAAAGGGCACTCGCATGAAGCGTCATGCTCGTCTGTCCCGCCCGTACATCCAACAGCGCACACCACCATACGCCGGAGCGTTTACGTAATCGTCCACGGTATAACCCGCATCCAGATCTAAAACAATGTATATACAAAGGGTGAGCACACAACACGTCTCGATAAGACAATCAGACAGTTTCACAAGATTATGCATGAGTAACAATCATTTTTATGCTGTGGTCTGGTTTAAAGTTTGCAATGTGCTATAGAAAGGTTTGATGGCCCCCGCACCTCTATACACGAGTGTGTGGCGTCGCACAGTAATCATACTACCACCAACCCACATGCACCCATCAGGGAATAGAGATAGAGCTAAGGTATACCCGCACCTCCCCTGATACTCTACCCATACCGGTTACCTAAGCCCCCCTACGGCCGGGGCTGCAAACTGGGCTCACAACTAACCAATCCTATATGTCAACAATGTATGCTCTATCCCGGCCACGGCCGTCTACGGCATAGAGATAGAGCTAGGCGTGCGCAGGCCGGGTCGGAGACCACCAAAACCTCACCTCCCCCGATACCCTATCCGCAACTAACCCACTAGGATAGAAACAATACGCGGGTAGACCCTATCCCAACACAACTCCCTACGGCATAGAGATAGAGCTAAAGCATCGTGGACAAGGCAGCGTCGACTCGGAATCCTCGGTACCACCCAACGATGGTCGGGACAACATCAATATCGGAGACCAACGTACCACGATCTTCCCCCGATACCCCACCCGTACCAAGCATGTTAAGATAGAATACTACAAAAGGTGCCGGTGTGAAGAGCGATCCGGGCCCATGCCCCACTCCACACACCAACGAAAACAATCACATGCCTAACAATCACATCCTATGAATGCATGAACAATAATAATAACTGAAAGTAAAGGATGGCATGTGAATATGCACAAACATCACATCATAGATATTCAATGATTAACAACGATTTCCTGTCCATTAATTATTAGGTTTAGGTCGGATTCCCTTACGGCTCGTTCAATAACTTGCTCCACGTCGCAAGATCCAAGCGACAAGTCACGGCGTCCTACATAATATTAGGGTTTCATTAGAATATATTATTTAGGGTTTCATGTTGGTCGGAAACCAACGAGAGATCACAAAATACCCTCCTGAGCTGACCCGGTGGCATGTACCGGTCGCGGCTCCGTGGGAAAGGCTGGCGACCGGTATGGTCAGCCGGTCCCCCCACGAATAACCTCCCGAGAGGTAGCGGTCGCAACATACCGGTCGCACTATGTGCAACCGGTATAGTCGGCCGGTATGTCTCGGAAGACCATACATGGGTTCTTATTTGCCGTCGATCATCCTCCATGGATTTTCGGGGTTTCTCCTATCCATTCTAGGTCTAGGCTTTGAGTTAGTGTTATCCCCAACTCATTCAAGTCTCGTTTCGACGAATATCATCTCGAAACTTCGAATCTAGGGTTTGGCGGCAACTTAGGGTTTATTGGCCAATTTAGGGTTTTAGATCAATACCTACTTTGCATGGTATTGATCCACCCACATAACTAACATAGGGTAAGAAGATGGATTCAAACACTTACCGTTGGCGGGTGTAGCGAGAGCTTCGTCAATCGGTAATGGCGGCACCTCCTTCTTCTTCCTAGCTCCTTCTCCTTTCCAAGCTCTTTCTCTTCTCTAGGGTTTGTGAGAGAAAGCGGGACCCGCGGAGACAAATTTCCAAATTCCCGCACATAGCTGTGCAGGCCATACCGGTCGACCGGTACCATCATCCGGTACCATCGACCGGTATACCCAGGTATAATTGGTCGACTTCGGTCCGATTTCGTACCTGTTTGTTATCCGCTTGCCCGTCGGCTCGGTGATGATCGGAAGACTGTCACGACACAAAACCAAGGTTTAGACCGGGTTTTTGAGTCCGGGTCTTACAACTCCACCACCCTTAAAAGAAATTTCGTCCCGAAATTTGCATGTAGGTACTACAACTCCCCCACCCTTAAAAGAAATTTCGGCCTCGAAATTTGAGCGTACCTTGATCGTCAAAAGGTTAGGGTACTCCTTTCTCATCGCGCTCTCTTCTTCCCAAGTGATTTCCTCCACATTTTGGCTTTTCCAATGCACCTTCACGTAGTGGATATCCTTGGTTCGAAGTTGCTGAACTTTTCGGCTTGAGAGCATTACAGGCACCACTTCGAAAGTTAAGTCTTCAGTCAAGTCACGGAGGATCAGCGCTCAAGATATGCGATGGATCTCGACATACTTCTTGGTAATGATACATGGAACACATTATGGACGCTAGACATAGATGGTGGTAGAGCCAATTGATATGCTACATTACCACGTCGATTCAATATCTCATATGGTCCCACATACCCGGGGCATAGCTTCCCCTTCTTACCAAACCGTTTCGGACCTCGCACGGTGACACCTTCAAGAACACTTTGTCACCCCTTGCAAACTCCGGATCTCGGCGTCGATTATCGCATAGTGCTTCGTCGAACTTGGGCTGTCTTTACTCTCTCTTTGATCTGATCAATCACTCGGCAAGTTTCTTCGACAAACTCCGGTCCTACAATTCTTCTTTCCCCCACTTCATTCCATAACGGAGGTGTACGACATTTTCTCCCATAGAGAGCTTCATATGGGGCCATCCGGATTGTAGCTGATAACTGTTGTTGTAAGCAAACTCGATAAGTGATAGCTTCTCATCCCAAGCTCCTTTGAAATCTAATGCACAAGCTCGAAGCATATCTTCCAAAATTTGAATGGTTCGTTTCGTTTGTCCGTCCGTCCGAGGATGGAAAGCCGTCTTGAACTTCAACTTTGTTCCCATAGCTTTACGTAATCCTTCCCGAATTTCGATGTAAAGCGGGGATCTCTGTCGGATACTATACTCTCGGGCACGCCATGAAGTCGACTATATTATCAACATATAACTTGGCCGGCTTCTCCATGGTATGCGAGGTCGACCGCAATAAATCGAGCTGTCTTGGTGAGCCGATCTACTATAACCCAAAGCGCATCCACGACCTTGGTGTCAAAGGTAAGCCCGGTGCGAAATCCATAGTGATACAATCCCACTTCCATGCGAGGTTACGGTAATGGGTGTAGTAAACCTGCGGGTCTTTGCCTTTCCGCTTTAACTTGTTGACAATTCGGACATTGGAACACGAAGCGAGCTATATCGCTTTCATACCCCTCCACCAATATAGTCTTCTTAGATCATGGTACATCTTGGTACTTCCGGATGTACCGAATATGGAGTGTAATGAGCTTCGGTCATAACTTCGGCCTCCGATATCGCGAGTCTTCGCTCTCGGGTATACATAACCGTCCGCGATACTTGAGTACTTTTTTCGATTCCAAGGTAAAGTCGGGATTGCACGTACCCTTCTCTAAGTCTTCCGCCCTGTCTTGAGATATGGATCCTGTAGGATTGCTACCTTGACTTCATCAATTAGGCTCGGCGAGATCTTAGTGCGGCGAACATCATAGTGAACTTATGGATCAAGCCTTGCTCACGTTGGATCTTCTGCGGTTTCGATAATATGTTCTTCATCAATTTCCATCGAACTTCGGGGCTGCAGCACACAATGCGGCATTTGTACTCGGTCTGCCTCGGGTTTCGATGCCCACTTTTGCGCTTAAGGCGTCGGCCACCACATTTGCTTTACGGATGGTCCTTGGATGTCGCAATCATAATCTTTTAACAATTCCGGCCACCTTCCTCTGCCTCATATTCGGATCCTTACGAGTGAAGAGATAAGTTAAGCTCTTGTGATCGACTTGATCGAAACTTCTCACCGTACAAATAGTGTCTCCAAGTCTTGATTGCATGAATAACCGCTGCTAGCTCCAAGTCATGCGTAGGATAGTTCTTCTCATGCTCTTTTAAGCTGTCTTGATGCGTAGCGATCACCATTCTCCTTGCATCGGAACACACCCAATACCCAACCACGAAGCATCCGTATATAGAGTAAGCGGTGCGCTTGGTTCGGGGATGGTCAGGATAGGTGCGGAGACAAGTCTTGACTTCAAAGTCCGGAAGCACTTCTCACACTCATCTGTCCATATAAATTTCTCTCCCTTCTTGGTCAATCGGTGAGTGGAACCGCGATCCCGGAGTAATCTTCCACGAATCTTCTATAATAACCAGCCAACCCAGGGAAGCTACGAATCTACGCAGCAGATTTTGGTGCTTCCCATCCTACGATAGCGGCTATCTTGCTTGGATCAACCTTGATACCGTCTCCGGATACAACATGGCCCAAGAAAGCCACTTCCTTCACCAAAACTTCGCACTTCTTGAATTTTGCATAAAGCCTCACATCCCTCGGCCGTTGTAGGGCTGCTCTCAAATGCGTTGTATGAGTCTCCATGTCCTTAGAGTAAATCAATATGTCGTCGATGAATACGATGACCGAAGTGTCTAACATGTCATGGAACACTTTCGGTTCATCAGTTCCATAAACGGCGATTGGAGCGTTGGTCAACCCGAAAGACATAACCGGAAACTCATAATGCCCATACCTTGTCACGAAGCAGTCTTCGAATATCTCCGGCCTTGATCTTCAATTGGTGATACCCGATCGGAGATCGATCTTTAGAAAACCTTTGCACCTTGTAGCTGATCGAGCGGATCATCGATCCTAGGTAAAGG
Organism: Protea cynaroides; assembly: GCA_028583415.1. Classification (NCBI taxonomy): domain Eukaryota; kingdom Viridiplantae; phylum Streptophyta; class Magnoliopsida; order Proteales; family Proteaceae; genus Protea; species Protea cynaroides. The sequence goes on from JAMYWD010001321.1 coordinate 5,192, forward strand.
ATATCGATTCTTGATCGTCAACTTGTTTAGCTCCACGATAGTCAATACATAGCCGTACACTTCCATCTTTCTTCTTGACAAACAACACAGGTGCTCCCCACGGCGAAATACTAGGTCGTATGAAGCCCTTATCTAGCAATTCTTGTAATTGGGTCTTCAACTCCTTTAACTTTCGGTTGGGGCCATCCTGTATGGCGCTTTAGACACGGAGCCGAACTTGGTATAAGGTCTATCACAAATTCCGTAGCCACATGTCGGTGGTAAGCTTGGAAGATCTTACGGAAATACATCCGGAAACTCCCGAACCACCTCTATATCCTCCATCTTGGGTGACTCCTGTTGTGAGGTCGGCTACGGATCCGAGATAACCCACTCCCCCTTTCTCCAAGCATCTCTTAGTCTTTAGGGGCGGAGAGGATCAACTTTCCGCTTCCTAGATAGCTTAATTCCAGCGAAACTATATTCCTTTCCCCTCTTTGTCGGTAAGCATAAGCTTCCTTTCGCCACATAAAAGGACGGCCGAATGATGGCCTAGCCAATCCATTCCTAAAATGACATCAAAATCTGCCATCTCAAGTATTACTAGGCTTGCTTCTAAGTCTCGGCCCTCGATACTTACGAGTACATGGTCCATAATACTTGGTCAAAGCCACTCCGACTCCTAGTGGAGAGCGAACTATCAAGCTTGGGTTCAATTGCTTGATTGGTAACTCCATTCGCCTCCCAAGCGAAAGCGAAACAAAGGAGTGCGTGGCCCCGAGTCAAATAATACTCGGCGGGTAAACCGGCTACATTTACAATTCTGGAATATATTGTCCCTTAGTTCTATATGCTCATGCAAGCGAAAGAATAAACCAAATAGTAAGGGATAAAGTCGTACCGGTTACCACATCGGGTGATGCGGCTGCCTCTTCGGTGGTATTTGCATAAACTCGGCTTCTTTGGGGAGCTTGCTTCCTAGGTAGCGTGCAGTTCCTTGCAACATGTCCCGATTCTTGGCGGTTATAACACTTAATATTCGGGTTGGGTCGGCTAATTGTGGCACGCAGGTGGTGCCGGGTTGTTTTCTCGCGAGTCGTTGTAGCGGTGCGCCGTATGGGCGGAATGGTCTAGTATTACTGCCACTCGAGCTCTCTCCGGCGGATCTCTTCACCCCCCGTTACGGCGAAGAAGCTGTCCCTCATTTGGACTCTATCACCCTCGCAACCTGCCTTTGCCTCGTTGTAGGTTTTCTTATCCGGACCCAAAAGATGCTCCCGATACTTCCACGTAGTCCCATGGTGAACCTACGTATCTTTGTCTCCTCTTCCCCATCTTGGCTGGTGCGAAGAAGAACAGCTCTTCGTACCTCTGTTGATATGCATCTACGGTTGATCGAGCCGCTGCGGGTTGAGAAACTCTCTCTCCATTTGGTCTCTGAAGCTCTTTGGGAAATATTTATCGAAGAAAGCCGCTTTAAATACTTCCCGGTCCACTAGTGCGTATTGGTTCTCCAAATATGCCCGTGTGGAATTCCACCAAGCATTCGCGTCCTCTCTCGGCATGTGGGTGGCAAATAGAACCTTCTCCTCCTCGGTACACGTCATCAATCGGAAGTTCTTTTCCATTTTCGAAACCCTTCGTGCTGGCCACAATGGTTTCCCTATCCTGCCGGTGAATGATGGCGGTTTCAACTTCAAGAACCCGTCCACCGACCTGCTAAGATCGTGCTTGTCCACGGGTATCCGCTCCGTACCATGGTGGTGGATACGGATATGCCCTGGATACGCAGAAGGCGACGGAAGCGATGCGGTGGTGGTACATCTTGTGCTTGGGCCCTCGGCCTTGGGCTACTATGCACCCGTTGGGAAGCGTTTTCTCCTCGGACCGGGCGTATTACCGGCGGGAACGAGAACCTGCCGACTGAGCATCTTTAGTACCTCACTTAGAAATTCCTTACGTTGAGCTTGCATCGATAGACCAAGTTTGTAACTATGGTCTCGGAATTCTGTGAGGTGGTCCGGTAATTGCGTCGGTACTTAGGGACTGTTCCTCCTCCTCTTCGGGGCTGGTTTCTCTAACTCTGGTCTGCTTCGGCTTGCTCTTCCTCTAGGCGCTTTACGGCATGATGATGCTTTCTACCCCTTCGGACCGTTTCCACCTGCCATCTCGGACTATTTATTTGGATCCGAGAAGAAGACATAACACGTGAGAATCATCAATAATAGTAGTGTTAGTCTTGAATAATGCGGGGAAAATAGTCGAAGTAACATTTCGATTTACACAATTTTGGGATTTTTTTTTTTTTTTAAATTTTTCTGGCTCTTTTTGGGGCGTACCCGGTCGCAATATACCGGTCGCACACTGTAGAAATATCTTTGCGGCCGGTATAGTCGACCGGTCGGAATTAAATTTCGGGCGGGACATACCGGTCGCATGTCTATGAGATACCGGTCGCCACTCTGTAGGCGGTGTTGCGACCCGGTATAGTCGGCCGGTCGAGAAAAATTTTCTGGCCGAGACATAGCGGTCGCACACTGGGTTGATACCGGTCGGCCGGTATAAGGCATAACCGTCGGCCGGTATGCCCAAAATGGCTTTAAAATCGCGAAAAAGTGAGATTTTTCTCACTTTTCCTTTTCTCTTTCTCTCGGTGGCGATTCCTCTGCGGGTTCCGAGTTGCTACTGGTTCGGCCGGTGCTATTTGAAGCCGATTCCTTCCATTCCAGACCCTAGCATATCGTCTCCGGGTAGGTCTCTACCCTCTCTCTCATATTTTTAGGAAATTTTCATATCGTCTTTATGTAGAAATTTAGGTTTTTCTTTGTTCGAGATGTTTTAACCGTAGGAATTCTTTTCCTTCGGCTTAGAAAGGGTTTAGGGACCCCCAAGAGCAAAAGCCCTCAACCAATTTGGGGTTCCACCGCAAGGTTTTGATAAAAATCGAATTTTTACTCTTTTTAACCTAGGTTTTTCAAAAATTTGAAATTTCTTGATTTTTCTTCTCAAATTCTCGAAATTTCTTATTATGATTGCTTGTGATTGGATTATGGAAGAGTGTGGGGGTTACGTAAGTCCTCCTCCCCATGTTTTTGGGTGAGTTTGAGGCTTTTTCCCAATTTCTTGTCGTTATCTTTGCCAAAATTTCGAAAATTTCTAACTTTTTATCTCATTTTCCTTTGTTTTGCGGACTCTAAATGGCTCCTAGGCGCACCCTCGGGAAGCGCTCACATGGTTCTAGTTCTCGGGTTCCCTCTCCACCTATCCCTCGGCTAGATGAGCTATGGTTTCGCTCTTTGGAAGCTCGGGCTCGGTTTTCTTGGTTCGATGACAAGAGTATTGTATCCGGGCGCCGGGTCAATGTGGGACAATTGCACCGGTTCAATGTAGAGGCGGCTTTTGGCGCTCTAGGTTGGCTGCCGGTTATCTCCTACACAGAGACTACACGCCCTAATCCGGTCAAGCATTTTTATGCGAATTCGGAACTCGAAGGGGGATGTCGAAGACCCGAACCGGTGTAGGGATCTCGCGCATCACCGATTACGTCCGGGGTGTACATATCTCCTTCAACACCCACCGGTTGGCTGATTGCTCAGGGTTCCCAATGATGGAGATTTGGTGTCACTGCGCCCCCAAGGCGAAAGGTTACTTGGCGAAGATTTGCGCCGGGAGATAGCGCATCGGATACTCAATCCGGGGCTCCTATGAAGGCGGCTAGCTTGAGACCTATACCCCGGGTCTCCGGCCGCATCATCCGGCCGCGATATAGTGCCCGCAGGCGGTCACTACAATGAGTTGTCCCAGCTCACCCGGTGCGTCACTTATTGCGTCGCACGGAGAGCGGATCTCACTTCCATACCTCATCATCCGGACTATGCATCGGCGGCGTGACCCGTCGGGCCAGCAACCTTCCCTATGGCCGTTCGTCACTTTCCTTCTTCGCCGTCCGGGCGTGAGTTTGAGAGGAGAGACGGCCGTCGGGGACTCCATGACCTCGACATCGGCCCGGGATCGCGATAAATAGGATGCGGATGGTTGACCTGCCCGTTAGTGATGGCGAGTTGGAGGCTCGCCCTCGTCCACTTGGGAGAGTAGTAGCGGCGGCGGCGGCGGCGCGCCGCGGTAATCGCGGCCTATCGGCGGAGATGGGGGATGATGATGATGGCGATGTAGTTGGGGAAGCACCGGTGCCTGCCCCACGGCCTCACCTGTACCACCACCATCCGTTCCCCCGGTTTGGGCCATCTCGGCCCCCTCCCCGGCTCGGTGTTGAGTATGTTTACTGAGATCGGGGGACACCCGGAGGAGGGTCATCCGGAGTCTCGGCGGCGATGGGTCGGGGGAGTTGGGGCGCTGGCTCGTGGTCTCAGGGTGACTCGGGACCGGGTGCATTGGCTTAGGGTCGCATACGGCGGGACTATGATATAGCTGACCCCATACCTCCCGGGCCTCCTACCCCATGATTTCCCATTTACTTTTTCTTTTCATATGGCTGTTTATATAACGGGGTAACTTTCCGGTTTGTGGGGCGTACCCTGTAGCACTATTTCATTTGATACACTTTTCTTTTTAATGAAAGTTTCATGGTTTTTCTAACTAGTGTATGTGCACATATTAGGTTTCATATTTAGAATAGTACATTATTCTCTTTCTTAGTCCGTCTCGGGTATCAAACAATGCTTAGAGTGTGTTTGTATTAAGATTTTTAAACTTCCTAACTCGGTTCATCGACCCCATTATGTGTAGCATGGTTTGTTGGAGCGAGGCCGAGGGCTCCGATACCAAGTTGTCACACCCCAGTTACGATCCAACGAGCGGTGTGAGTGAACCGTCATTGAACCAGCGGTTCACACCGAGGATCTCGAATAGGCCGTGTCCACCCATACAAACCAATTACACATAACCACAATCGGAATATAAATATACGGCGGAAGACTTTAAATAGAATGACCGAGTATCTATTGATAATTTAAATAAATATCCCTTTATTCAAATTCAAAGATAAAATAATAATCTTTTACATCTCTTAATAACAAACAAAAATAACTGAAATAAATAAATAAAACAAATCACGGTACACTAGAAAGGGCACTCGCATGAAGCGTCATGCTCGTCTCTCCCTTCGTACATCAACAACCGCGACACCACCATACGCCGGGCGTTTACGTAATCGTCCGCGGTATAACCTGCATCGGATCTAAAAACAATGTATATACAAAGGGTGAGCACACAACACAGCTCGGTAAGACAATCGAGACGGTTTCACAAGATTATGCATGAGTAACAATCATTTTTATCTTTGTGGTCCGGTTTAAAGTTTGCAATGTGCTATAGAAAGGTTTGGTGGCCCCCGCACCTCTATACACGAGTGTGTGGCGTCGCACGGTAATCACACTACCACCAACCCACATGCACCCATCATGGAATAGAGATAGAGCTAAGGTATACCCGCACCTCCACGATACTCTACCCATACCGGTACCTAAGCCCCCTGCGGCCGGGGCTGCATAATTGGGCTCGCAACTAACCAATCCTATATGTCAACAATGTATGCTCTATCCCGGCACGGCCGTCTACGGCATAGAGATAGAGCTAGGCGTCGGGGCCGGGTCGGAGACCACCAAAACCTCACCTCCCCACGATACCCTATCCGCAACTAACCCACTAGGATAGAAACAATACGCGGTAGACCCTATCCCAACACAACTCCCTACGGCATAGAGATAGAGCTAAAGCATCGTGGACAAGGCAGCGTCGACTCGGAATCCTCGGTACCACCCAACGATGGTCGGGACAACATCAATATCGGAGACCAACGTACCACGATCTTCCCCGATACCCCACCCGTACCAAGCATGTTAAGATAGAATACTACAAAAGGTGCCGGTGTGAAGAGCGATCCCAGGCCCATGCCCCCTCCACACACCAACGAAAACAATCACATGCCTAACAATCACATCCTATGAATGCATGAACAATAATAATAAGCGAAAGTAAAGGATGGCATGTGAATATGCACAAACATCACATCATAGATATTCAATGATTAACAACGATTCTTGTCCATTAATTATTAGGTTTAGGTCAGATTCCCTTACGCGCTCGTTCAATAACTTGCTCACGTCGCAAGATCCAAGCGACAAGTCACGGCGTCCTACATAATATTAGGGTTTCATTAGAATATATTATTTAGGGTTTCATGTTGGTCGGAAACCAACAGAGATCACAAAATACCCTCGCGAGGCTGACCGGTGGCATGTACGGTCGCGGCCTGTGGGAAAAGCTGGCGGCCGGTATGGTCGGCCGGTCCCCACGAATAACCTCCGAGAGGTAGCGGTCGCAACATACCGGTCGCACTATGTGCAACCGGTATAGTCGACCGTTATGTCTCCGGAAGACCATACATGGGTTCTTCGATTGCCATCGATCATCCTCCATGGATTTTCGGGGGTTTCTCCTATCCATTCTAAGTCTAGGCTTTGAGTTAGAGTTATCCCCAACTCATTCAAGTCTCGTTTCGATGAATATCATCTCGAAACTTCGAATCTAGGGTTTGTTGGCAACTTAGGGTTTATTGGCCAATTTAGGGTTTTAGATCAATACCTACTTTGCATGGTATTGATCCACCCACATAACTAACATAGGGTAAGAAGATGGATCCAAACACTTACCGTTGGCGAGGTGTAGCGAGAGCTTCGTCAAGCGGTAATGGCGGCCCCTCCTTCTTCTTCCTAGCTCCTTCTCCTTTCCAAGCTCTTTCTCTTCTCTAGGGTTTGTGAGAGACAATGGAAAGGATTTGAGGGGTTTAAGGGTGTATTTATAGGCTAGAAATAGGGTTTAGTAACCCTACTAGGATTAGGAAACTTCTAGGATTCGAAATCGGGAAGCGGGACCCGCGGAGACCAATTTCAAATTCCGCACATAGGCTGTGCGAGGCCATACCGGTCGACCCGGTACCATCATCCGGTACCATCGACCGGTATACCTAAAATCAGGTATAATTGGTCGGCTTGGTCCGATTTCGTACTGTTTGTTATCCGCTTGCCCGTCTGTTTCGGTGATGATCGGAAGACTGTCGCGACACAAAACCAAGGTTTAGACCGGGTTTTGAGTGCGGGTCTTACA
>JAMYWD010001322.1:0-7500 GCA_028583415.1 Protea cynaroides
GGTTTTTTATTATTTCCATTATGCCCTTCCCAAGAATGTGGGTGCCTAAATGCACGTCCCCACACCAAATATGTTTGCTAGGTGTACAAATATGGTAGTTCAACTAGGGTGCAACATAAATTACGTTATTGCCAAAAAAGAAATATTCTAAGCATGACATGTATGATATTTATGGTAAGTATCACAACATATAGTAAGATTATAAAAATCTCCCTAATATGACATGTATTGCAAATAAGGCAAGAACCTAATATGGTAAGATCTAAGCATGGCAAGATCTAATATGCATCTATATATCAATATGGTAAGTACCAATCATAGAATGCACATATGACATGAATTTTTTCCAAAAAAGAAAGATCTTATATGCTATTTTCTAAGCATAGTAAGACTTAAAAATAGTAATTATTAAGATTTTACTAAAATATGGTAAAATTTATCTATTCTATCAAAAAATAGCAACACATGGAATGTGGCAAACATGGTATGCACAATCCAAACAAAGCATATGAATGCTCCAAATATAGCCATTTATCCAAATATGACAGAATTCACTTAAACAATCATTGATGTTATAATGAATGAGACATCAATGAAAACTTTTTTTGAAAAGTATAAAATTATAAAAAAAAACATATGTTCAATGTTCTTTGGAAAAATATAATTTTTTATGAAGAAATTTGGGAAGATTAATGACTCAAAACTGTCAAAATTGTGACGCAAGGTTTCAGATAATGGACAAAACTATGAACTGTATTGAGATTTTGTCACATTACACAAGAATGACCATAAGTAGGTCTTCTGAAACTCAAATCAAGCTCAAATTTTTTTCATAGAAAGATGACGTAATATATTATATTTCATATGAAGGAGTTGAAGCCCAAAAGAAAGCAAAAACAGGTCAAAGAAATGCCTTAAGACCGAACATGTGCACTGGTCAAATCTGTTCCAGATTTTTGACCAGTTGCACCATAAATTCCAAATAAAATTATATTCTTAATTGAAAATTAAATACAGACATATGTCTATGTAGATAACTGTCTGATCTAAAATTTCATCAAGAAAAAAAAGTTAACACAGTATATTTTCTTAGTGAAAAAATGACTCTTTTCAATCATGCAAATCAGTACATCATGACAGATTCAAAATCAGAGCACTATGCACTTAAAAATTGATATCAATTAAAATAAAAATTGAAAAAATATGAAACTAGTACCATTTTTTAGAAGACTTTCATGTCTAAAAATTTTATATTAAGTGGATTTTCTGATTATGGCCATAAGACCTTTGTCTAGAGACTTTCTGATGGAGGATTGCATTACATTCGAGAAAAATAGCAATGTCAAAGATAACTTTTTTGATATATTTTTCCAATTCCAAATGGAACGAAAGTTGTAGGGTAGCCTTCTAACATATCAGAAAGACTCCCATAAAAATTTGAGCATCAAAATCTTAGAAAAAATAAATGTGATGTACGTCCTAAGTTTGAATCCTAAATCTAGAAATTTCAGATTAGAAAATCACTTTATGAAATTTGTAAAAAACATCAAACATCATTGTATATCATTTAAAAATTCATCATTGAATAGTTTAGACAAATTTTCATTCATGAAAAATGTTAGACATAAGCATCCTAACATTAACAAACATGTAATAGAGCATTCATGATTGAGATTTCATGGAAATTAGCCTTTTTCAAGTAAAATTGGCATTCGAGCATTCTAACGACCTCTAAATTTGTTTAGACTACTAACCATGGGCTCAAATCGAGCAAAACCATCGATGAAGGATGATTGGAGGTTGTATCAATCCCTTTGAATGTGAATCCTCCTTCTCATCTCTTCTGCTTCTCTCTCTCTCTCTTCTCTTTCTCTCTTTTCTTCTTCTCTTTTCTTTCTTTTCTCTTTTCTTCTCTCTTTCTTTCTCCCTCTCTCATGTTTTTTCTCTATGGTCTGGAAAAAAGAAGCCTCCTCTCTCTTCTCTTGGCCTATTTATGTTTTTTCTAGAAGATCCTTCTTTCCTTTCTTCTTTTTCTAGAAAATCTTTTTTTCTTCCTTTTTTCTTCTTTCCTTTCTTCTCTTCCTTCCCTTTTCTCTTCTCCCTCTCTCTTCCACATGTTTTCTCTCTCTCCCTCTTCTAGAAAATCCCTTCTTCCTTTTTCCTTCTTCTCTCTTCCTTCTTTTTCTTCTTTTTTTTCTTCTAGAAAATCCTTTCTTTCCATTTTTTTTCCTTTCTTTTCTTCCTTCCCACGTTTTTTCTTCTTCCTTTCTTTCCTTTTTCTCCTTCTTCTTCTTGAAAATCCCTTCTCTCTTTCCTTTCTCTCTTTCCTTCTTCTAGAAAATTCCTTCTCTCTTTCCTTTCTTTCTTCTTTCCTTTTCTTCTTCCTTCTTTTCCTTCCTTCTTTTCTTTCTCCCTCTCTTTTCACGTTTTCTTTCTTAGAAAACATTTCCTTTTTTTTTTTTTCCTTCATCTTTCCTTCCTTTTTTTTTCTTTCTCCCTATCTCTTTCACGTTTTCTTTCTTGAAAACGTGAAGGGGAATCTTTTATTTTTTTCTTTTCTTTTTCCTTTTATTTCTCTCTCTTTCCTTTTTCTTTCTCCCATTCTCTTTCCTATGGCCTCTCTTTCTTCTCTCTTTCCACGGCCTTACTTTCCTCACTCTTTCCTATAATATATATGTATATATATATATATATATATATATATTATGTACAATAATATATTATACATTATACACATATAAAAGGAATGCATGCATATAACTTGATCTGGATTGGTCTGGACTGGGCCGGGCTAAGTTAGACTAAGCTGGATTAAGCTGGTTTAGACTAAGGTTGACATTTCATAGTCCATTTCTGTCATCCTTCCATATTAAATTTTCTGATAGCATCTATTCCAAATTTTCTGCGTTCACTTTGTAGAACATTAAAAATGAGGAATATTGGAACTTGAATCACCTCATTTGGAAATAAAATGATCAACTTATGAATTTTTGAAGTTTAAGCAGGCCAATTATTGATAATTTAGCTGACCATTCTGCATGGGATCCTTCAGAGACTTCTACCGAAAATCCTTTACGTCCACTTTGTAGAGTACTAAAAAATGAAACATAGTGAAACTGAAATTACCTGATTTGGATATGGGGTGACCAAAATATGAATTTTCGAAGATTAAATGACCATTTCCATGTGTAATTTTGCATGGGACCCTTCGAAGACTTCTACCCGAGATTTTTTTTACGTCCACTTTGTAGAACATCACAAATGAAGAATAATGGTCTTGGAATCATCTGAATCCGACGTAGAATGGAAAAGATATGAAGTTTTGAAGTTCTAACGATAATTTTACATAAAAGCTTGCATGGAGCCCACTGGTAACCTTTGTCCGGGATTTTTTGACTTCCACTTTGAAGAGGACTGAAAATAAGGAATATTAGCATTTGAATCATCTGATTCCGATATCAAATGACCGAGATATGATGTCTTGAAGTTTGAATGATAATGCATGCATCATATGATAATTACGTAAATGCCCTTGTACTTTCAAACTGTGATATCTTCCTTGTTTGAAGTCAGAATTTGATGATTCTGGTCTCATTTCGAAGATAATTTCACAACCTATTCATCCAAGTAGATAATAGCCCATGACCTTGTTGTGGGGTTCAGTAGAGAATCACAAATCTTTGGGTTAAAGGCCGAAAACCTGCCATATTGGTTCACTTATGCAAAGGGTGGCAAAAATGGGGTGCTTACACATACCCCTGCTTTCAATGAATGTATATTTGATTGCAATCTCTTAGATCTGAAATGGACTGGGCATGCCTTCACATGGTCTAATAATCAAGTAGGAGCAAATAGAATCTGCTGCAAGCTTGATCGGGCCCTTGTTAATCATGAATGGATAGCTCAATTCCATAATTCTGAAGCTGTCTTCCTTGATCCCAATATATCTGATCACAGTCCCATTCTTTTGAAGATAAGGAAAGAAAAGAACTTCGGAGCCAAGCCCTTTAAGTTCATTAATGCCTGGGTGGACAAACCAAACTTTCTCCCTCTAATTGATAAGGCTTGGTCTGAGCCCATCAGGAGCATTCTCTCTCCTTTTTCTGCAGTTGCTGCTAGATTGAAGATTGTCAAGAATGCTTTGAGAGTGTGGAATAAAAAGTCTATTGGAGATTTTCATGAAGCAGTCCATATTGCTAAAGAGGAGCTGGCGGCTATACAATCTTGTATGTCTTCCAGTCCTAATGATAGTAGCTTGGCCTACAAAGAAAAAGAGGTTAGAATAAATCTAACAAGAGCTTTGGAAAGAGAAGAAAAATTCCTAAGGCAAAAATCAAGAATCAATTGGCTAAACCTTGGGGATATGAACAACAAATTTTTCCATCAAAGCATGAGATGTCATCATTACAGGAATTCCTATGATACTATCATTGACTCCTAGGGTGTGAGAATGGAGGATCCTAGCCTTATTAAGAATGAAGCCAAAAATTATTTTAGAGTCCTTTTCTCGTCCAGCAGGGAAGGCGATATTGTTGAGTCGGAGATCCAAAACTTAGTCTTGAATAGAGTTTTGTCTGAATCTCAGAAGGAAGTAATGCTGCAGCCTATTATGGATGAGGAGATCAAAAAAACTATTTTCTCCTTTGATGGAAACAAAGCTCCGGGGCCAGATGGATTCAATGCCACCTTCTACAAGTCTACTTGGAGTATCGTTGGAAAAGAGGTAACTTCTGCTATCAAATGGTTTTTCTCCAACCCTTATATGCCCAGGGATGCAAATAATACCTTCCTCTGCTTGATTCCTAAAATGGAGTGTCCAACTACATTTGCTGATTTCAGGCCCATAGCCCTCTGTAATGTTTTATATAAATTTGTAGCAAAGATTTTAGCTAACAGATTGCAGATGGTCATTCAGTCTTTGGTGGCTTCTAATCCATCAGCTTTTATCAAAGATAGGAGCATAGCAGACAACATCCTCTTGTGTCATGAAATTGTGAGAGGAATGGAAAGATCCTCTTGCCCCCCTATTGTTGTTCTAAAGGTTTATTTGCACAAAGCATATGATACTCTTGACAGAAATTACCTCTTATGTGTTTTAAGAAAGATGGGATTCCCTGAGCTCGTGATAAAATGGATAAGTGCTTGCATTCATACTCCTATGTTTTCTGTTCTTGTGAATGGAAGTCCAGCTGGGTATTGCAAGGGTCAGAGGGGATTAAGACAGGGCGACCCTATCTCTTCCTATCTCTTCACTTTAGCAATGGAGCCCTTATCTATTTTGTTGGAGGATGCTTATAGGAGAAGAGTATTCTATATTCCTCACAGATGCAAAGCCCTATCCATTACTCATCTCTTATTTGCAGATGATCTTATGATTTTTGCAAAAGCTGATCAAGGATCTATTTCTGGTGTTCTACAGATTCTTGATCTTTTTTCGAATTACTCTGGTCTACGGGTCCATTTTGGGAAGTCTGTTATTCTTATTGGAGGTGTCCAAGATGATATCAAAATTAACCTTATTGCTGCTAGTGGATTTGTAGAAGGTGTTCTTCCTATCTCTCATCTCGGCATCCCTTTGGTTGGTTCTAGCCTTACTACCAGAGATTGTGAGCCCATCTTAGAGAAGATCAGGAAAAAAATTGAGGGGTGGAAATGCAGATTCCTTTCCTATGCCGGACGGATCCAATTCATCTATTCGGTTCTTCAAGGATGCTATTTCTATTGGGCTAGATTATTTGGGCTTCCCAAGAAGACAAGTAGCGCAATTGAATCCCTTCTTGCAAATTTTTTATGGTCAGGTCCTGATCTGAAGAGGAAGATCCACTATGTTAGTTGGTCCAAGATTTGTCTCCCTAAAGAAGAAGGGGGGCTGAGAATAAAAAGAGTGGAAGATATGTGTAAAGCGAGAGCTATGAAGCAGATATGGAATCTTATTTCCAATAGAAAGACTTTATGGGTGCAATGGGCAAGGAAAAATTATCTTAAGAAGGATTCGGTGTGGACTGTTAAGATTTCAAAGAATTACTCTTGGATATGGAGAAGCCTCCTTAAGCATCGAGATTTATTGAAGACCAAAGTGGAGTATTATATGGGATCAGGTGACAGAACCTACTTCCGGTTAGATCCTTGGATGGATGGCGAAGCCTTATGGAACAAAATTCCGAATGCCTCGAATTATGTGACTGGAGAAAATAAAATGGCTATAGTTAGTGACTATTGGGAAGGGTCGAATTGGAAGGCTTGCCTCATAATGATATGCAAAGATTCAAAAATTTATGGGATGAATTGAATCAATTTCAATGGCATCCTACGAATAATTTGGAAAGAATTCATTGGATAAAGGAAAATGGTACTAGATCTGAATTCTCCATCAAGGAAGGATGGAAGGCCGTGAGGATGCATAGCCCAAAGGTGCCATGGCATAGGGCCATCTGGTTCCCTTCTAACACTCCAAAGAATTCCTTTGTTTCTTGGCGTGCATGTTAGGATGCCCTTCCCACTGTTGATCAACTTCTAATTCGAAACATATCTGCCCCTTCCATATGCTGCTTATGTGGGAATGGTAATGATTGCAAAAAACATCTCTTCTTTGAATGCGAGTATTCCAAATTCATATGGAGAAAATGCAACTCCAAATGCAGGCCGAGATGTACAAGTCCTTCTACGTATGATATTGAAGCTTTTAAGTTAGCTTCTATCAAGACTAAGAGCAACAGTATAGCGTGCATTCCTAAAATTAACTTCAATGCCATGGTCTATCACATATGGAGGGAGCGCAATACCAGAATCTTTTCCAGAGTTTCTAAATCTAAAGAAGTGGTGGCTATTGAGATTCTAAGGGAGGTAGAAGAAAAAATATCCTCTTTAGTTTTCTTAAAACCTATCTTTTCCAGAGTTTCTAAATCTAAAGAAGTGGTGGCTATTGAGATTCTAAGGGAGGTAGAGGAAAAAATATCCTCTTCAGTTTTCTTAAAACCTAATCAGTTAGAGGTTTTCATTTGTACCTCTTGGAACATAGATGTTCATTAGTTGTTTCTAGGGTCTGGTTGTATCGGATTCCAAATTATATATGTTCCTTTGCTTTTGGTCTCTTGTTTGATGGGTTAAGTCCATCCCGGCTATGCAGGTTGTTTGTTTGCTTCTCCTTTTCGGGTTTCAATAAAATTATCTACTTACCCAAAAAAAAAGAGAAAGAAATAGAGAGACAAAGAAAGAAAGAGAGAGTGAAGTAGAATGAGACAGCGAAGTAGAGAGAGAGAGAAGTAGGAAGAAGGAGATAGAGAGAGAGAGAGACAAAGCTAGAGAGAAAGAGAGAGATAGTGAGAGTAGAAAGACCATGTAGAGAGAGAAAGAGAGAGAGAAAGAGATTGAAAAGTAGAAAGAGAGAAAGAGAGAGAAGTAGAAAGAGAGAGAGAGAGAGAGGGAGGGAGAGAAAGAATATGAGAGAGGGAAGTAGAAAAAGGGAGAGAGTAGTAAAAGAGAAAGAGAGAGAGAAAAAAA
>JAMYWD010001322.1:12500-22945 GCA_028583415.1 Protea cynaroides
AGGGAGAAAGAGGGAAAAAGAGAGTGAGAGAAAGAAGGAAAGAGAGAGAGAGAGGGAGAAAGAGAGAGAAAGAGAAAGAGAGAGAGAGAAGTAAAAAGGGAGAGGGAAGTAGAAAGAAAGAGAGGGAGAGAGAGAGACAGGGAAGTTGAAAGAGAGTGTGAGAGAGAAAGAAGTTGAGAAAGACAGAGAGAGAAAGAGCGAGATGGAGTAGTAGAAAGAGAGAGAGAGAGAGAGAGAGAGAGTGAGTGAGTGAGAAAGAAAGAGAAGTAGAGGGGGGAAAAGTAAAGAGAGAGAATGGGAGAGCATGGAGAGAGGGAGAGGGAGAGAAAGCATGAGAGAGATGTGGAAAGAGAGGCAAAGAGTAGTAGACAGACAGAGAGAGAGAGAGAGAGGGAAATAGAGAGAAAGTGAGAGAGAATAGCAAGAGAGAAAGAGGTGAGCAAGAGGCAGAAGTAGAAGGAGAGAGAGAAGAAGAGAGAAAGAGAAGTAGAGGGAGAGTAGTAGAGAGAGATAACGAGGAGAGAGAAAAAGAGAAAGGGAGAGAAAGAAAGAGAGGGGGAGTGAAGTAGAAGGAAACAAAGAAGTAGAAAGAGAGAGGGAGTAGAAAGAGAGAGAGAGAAGTTGAAAGTGAGAGAGAGAGAGAGAGAGAGAAGACGAAAAAGGAAGAGAGAACGAAGAGTGAGAGAGCAAAGTAGAAGGAAAAGTAAGAAAAGTAGAAAGAGAGAGAGAGAGAAGTAGAAAAGAGAAAGAGGGAGAGAGCGAGAAAAGTAGAAATAGAGAGAAAGAGAGAGAGGGAATGAGAGAGAGAGAGGGAGAGAGAGAAGTGGAATGGGTGAGAAAGGGAGAGAGAAAAATAAAAAGAAAGAGAGAATGAGATAGAGAGAGAAAGAGAGAGAGAGAAAGAGAGGAGGGAAAGTAAAAAGGGAGAGAGAGTGAGAAATAAAAGTAAAAGAGAGAGAGAGAGAGAAGTAGAAAGGGAAAGAGAGTGGCAGGGAAAAAGAAAGAAGTGGATAGAGAGGGAGAGAGAAGTAGAGAGAGAAAAGAGAAAGAGAGAGAGGGAAGTAGAAAGAGAGAGAGAGAGAGAGATCGAGTGCGGTAGAAGGAGAGGGAGAAGTAGAAAGAGAGAGAGAAGTGGGAAGTGACAGAGAGAGAGGAAAGTAGAAAGAGTGAGAGGGAGAAAGAGAGAGAGAGAAAGAAAGAGAGAGAGATTGAGAAGTAGAAAGATAAAGGAAAGTAGAAAGAATGAGTGGGAGAGAGAGAGAGAGAGAGAGAGAGAGAGAGAGAGAGAGAGAGAGAGAGAGAGAGAGAGAGAGAAAGTGCGAGATAGAGTAGTAGAAAAAGAGAGAGAGAGAGAGAGAGAGAGAGAAAGATAGAGAGAGAAAGAGAGAGATAGAGAAAAGAGAGAAGTAAATAGGGGGAAATGTAGAGAGAGAATGGGAGAGGGTGGAGAGAGAGAGAGGGGGAGATGTGGAAAGAGAGAAAGAAGTTGAAAGAGAGAGAAAGAGAGAGTTTGTGGGAGAATAAAAAGAAGGAGAGAGGGGTGAGAGAGTAGAGAGAGAAAGAGAGTGAAGTACAAAGTGAGAGAGGGAGAAGTAGAGAGAGAAAGAAAGAGAGAAAGAGAAATAGAAGAGAAAAAGGGAGAGAAAGAAAGGGAAAGAGAGAAAGAAAGAGAGAGAGTGAAGTAGAATGAGACAGCGAAGTAGAAAGAGAATGGGAGAGAGAGAGTAGGAAGAGAGAGAGAGAGAGAGAGAGAGAGAGAGAAAGAGTGAGAGAAAGAGAGGGAGAGTGAAAGAGAGAGTGAGAGTAGAAAGACCACATAGAGAGAGAAAGAGAGAGAAAGAGATAGAATAGTAGAAAGAGAGAAAGAGAGAGAAGTAGAAAGGGAGAAAGAGAGAGAGAGAGAGAGAGAGAGAGAGAGAGAGAGAGAGAAAGAGAGAGGGAGAGAGAGGGAGGGAGAGAAAGAATGAGAGAGGGAAGTAGAAAAGGGAGAGAGAAGTAGAAAGAGAAAGAGAGAGAGAAAAAAAGAAAAGAAAGAGAGATAGAGAGCGTGAGAGTGATAGAGAGCAAGGGAGGAGAGTAAGGGAGAGACAAAAGTAGAAAGAGAGAGAGAGAAGTAGAAGAGTGAGAGAGAGAGAGAGCAGTGAAAAGAGATGGAGAGAGAAAGAGAGAGATAGAGAGAAAAAGTGGAAAGAGATAAAGGGAGAGAGAGAAGTAGAAAGAGAGAGAGAGCGATAAAGAGAGAGACAAAGAAAAAGAGAGAAAGAGAGAGAGAGAGGTAGAGAGAGATAGAAAGAGAAAGAGTATGAGAGAGAGAGTTTGAGAGAGAGAGAGAACAAAGAAGTAGAGAGATAAGTAGAAAGAGAAAGACAGGGAGAGAGAAAGAAGAGAGAGGGAGAGAGAGAGACAGAGGGAGAAAGAGAGAAAAAGAGAGGGAGAAGTTGATAAAGAGAGAGAGTGAGAGAGAGATGTAGAAAAAGTGAGAGAGAGAAAGTGAGAGCTCACTAAAGTACAAATAGAGAGAAAAAGAGAGCTCTCTCATGTAGTAAGTTAGAGAGAGAAGAGAGAGAGAATAGTAGTAGAGAGAGAAATGAAAAAAAGAGAGGTAGAAGAAGAGAAAGAGAGAGAGACAAGAGAGAGGGAAAAGAGAGAGTGAGGAGAGAGGGGGATGGAGAGAGAGAGCGAGAGAGATAGAGAGAGAAAGAGAGGGAGAAGTAGAAAGAGAGGGAGAAGTAGAAAGAGAGAGAGAGAGAGAAACAAAGAGAGAGAGAGAGAGAAAAGGGAGGGAGGGAGAATTATAGAGGGAGAGAAGTAGAAAGTGATAGAAAGAGAGAGACAGAGAGAGCTCTCTGAAGTAGGGAGAGAAGTGGAGTAAGAGAGATAAAGAGAGATATGAGAGGCAGGGAGAAGAAGAGAGAGGGAAGTAAAATGGGGGGTAAAAGTAGAGAGAGAGAAGTAGAAAGAGAGAGTGGGAGAAGTAGAGAGAGAGTTAGTGAAGTTAAAAGGGAGAGAGAAGTAGAGGGAGAGAAAGAAAGAAAGAGAGAAGTAGAAGGTGAGAGAAAGAGGGAGGGAGAGAGAAGTGAGAGAGAGACATAGAAGAGAGAGAGAGAAGTAGAAAGAGAGAGAGAGTAGGAAGAGAGAGAATGGGAGAGAGAGAAGAGAGAGATAGAGTAGTAGAAAAAGAGAGATAGATATAGAAGTATAAAGAGAGAGAAATAGAAAAGGAGAGAGAGAGAGAGAGTAGAAAGGGAGAGAGAGAATTTGAAAGGGAGAGAGAAGTAGAAAGGGAGAGAGATTGAAACTCGGAAAGGGAGAGTGAGAGTGAGAGAGAGAGAAAGGGAAGTTGGAAGAGAGAGAGAGAGAAGGAAAGAGAGAAGTAGAAAAGAGAAAGTGAGAGAGAGAAGTAGAAAGAGAGATAGAGAGAGACAGGTAGAAATAAAGAGGGAGAGTAAAAAGAGAGAGAGTAGAAAGAGAGAGACAGAGAGTAGAAAGGGAGAGAAAGAGGGAGGAATAGAGAAAAAGAGAGTAAGAGAAAGAAAGAGAGAGAGAGAGAGGGAGAAAGAGAGAGAGAGAGAGAGAGAGAAGTAAAAAAGGAGAGGGAAATAGAAAGAAAGAGAGGGAGAGAGAGAGGGAAGTTGAAAGAGAGAGAGTGAAAGAGAGAGAGAGAAGTTAAGAAAGACAGAGAGAGAAAGAGCATGATGGAGTAGAGAGAGAGAGAGAGAGAGAATGAGCGAGAAAGAGAGTAAAGGGGGGAGAAGTAAAGAGAGAGAATGGGAGAGCGTGGAGAGATAGAGGGAGAGAGAGTGTGAGAGAGATGTGGAAAGAAAGACTAAGAGTAGTAGACAGGGAGAGAGAGGGAGAGTGGTAGAGAAAAAGAGAGAGAAAATAGAAAGAGAGAGAGAGAGAGGTGAGCAAGAGGGAGAAGTAGAGGGAGAGAGAGTAGTGGAGAGAGATAGCGAGGAGAGAGAACAAAAGAAAGGGAGAGAAAGAAAGAGGAGGGGTAGTGAAGTAGAAGGAAATGAAGAAGTAGAAAGAGTGAGGGAGTAGAAAGAGAGAGAGAGAGAAGTAGAAATTGAGAGAGAGAAAGAAAGAGAGAGAGAGAGAGAAGTTGAAGAAGGTAGAGAGAGCGAAGGGTGAAAGAGCGAAGTAGGAAGAGAAATTAAAAAAATAAAAAGAGAGAGAGTGCACGTGAGAGAAAGAGAAGTAGAGAGAGTGAGAGAAGTGGAAAGAGAGAGAGAGAATGAGAGAGAGAGGGAGAGAGAGAAGTTGAAAGGGCGAGAAAGGGAGAGAGAGAGAGAGAATGAGATAGAGAGAGAAAGGGAGTGAGAGAGAGTAGGAGAGAAAGTAGATAGGGAGAGAGAGTGGGAAATAAAAGGAAATCAGTGAGAGAGAGGGTGAAAAGTAGAAAGAGAGAGAGAGAGGCAGGGAGAGAGAAAGAAGTGGATAGAGAGGGTGAGAGAGAAGTAGAGAGAGAAAAGAGAGAGAGAGATCGAGTGAGGTAGAAAGTGAGAGAAGTAGAAAGAGAGTGAGAAGTGGAAAGTTACAGAGAGAGAGAGAGAGAGAGAGAGAGAAAACTAGAAAGAGAGAGAGGGAGAAAGAGAGAGAGAAAGAAAGAGAGAGAGAAGTAGAAAGAGAAAGGGAAGTAGAAAGAATGAGTGGGAGACAGAGAGAGGGAAATGGAAAGAGGGAGAGAGAGAGAGAAGTAGAGTGAGACAGAGAGAGAAAGAGCGAGATAGAGTTGTAGAAAGAGAGAGAGAGAGAGAAAAGAGAGAAGTAGAGAGGGGGAAAGTAGAGAAAATGAGAGAGGGTGGAGAGAGAGAGGGGGACAGAGAGAGAGAGCGAGAGAGAAATGGAAAGACAGACAAAAAGAAGTAAAGAGAGAGAGAGAGAGATTGAGAGAGAATAAAAAGAGGGAGAGAGTGGTGAGAGAGAGAGAGAGAGAGAGAGCAGTAGAGAGAGAGTAAAGTACAAAAAGTAAGAGAGAAGTAGAGGGAGAAAGAGAGAAAGAAAGAGAGAGAGAAAGAAAGAAAGAGAGAGGGAGTGACGTAAAATGAGACAGCGAAGTAGAAAGAGAGTGGGAGAGAGGAAAGTAGGAGAGAGAGAGAGAGAGAGAGAGGGAGACAAAGAGAGAGAGTGAAAGAGAATGTGAGTAGAAAGACCATGTAGAGAGAGAAAGAGAGAGAGAAAGCGATCAAAAAGTCAAAAGAGAGAAAGAGAGAGAAGTAGAAAGAGAGAGAGAGAGAGAGAGAGAGAGAGAGAGAGAGGGAGGGAGGGAAAGAAAGAATGAGAGAGGGAAGTAGAAAAAGGGAGAGAGATGTTGAACGAGAAAGAGAAAAAAAGAAAAGAGAGAGATAGAGAGCGAGAGAGTGATAGAGAGAATGGGAGGAGAGAGAGGGAGAGAGAAAAGTAGAAACAGAGAGATAAGTAGAAGAGAGAGAGAGAGAGAGCTGTGAAAAGAGAGGGAGAGAGAGAAACAAAGAGATAGAGAGAAAAAGTGAAAAGAGAAAAAGAGAGAGAGAAGTAGAAAGAGAGAGAGAGAGATAGAGAGAGATAAAGAGAGAAAAGTAGAGAGAGAAAGAGAGAGAGAGAGAGAGGTAAAGAGAGGTAGAAAGAGAAAGAGTATGAGAGAGAGAAACAGAGAAGTAGAGAGAGAAGTAGAAAGAAAGAGAGAGAGAAAGAAGAGAGGGGGAGAGAGAGACAGAGGGCGAAAGAGAGAAAAAGAGAGGGAGAAGTAGAAAAAGAGCTAGTGAGAGAGAAGTAGAAAAAGTGTGAGAGAGAAAGTGAGAGCTAACTAAAGTAGCAAGAGAGAAAAAAAGAGAGCTCTCTAAAGCAGTATGTTAGAGAGAGAAGAGAGAGAGAGGGAGTAGTAGAGAGATAATGGAAAAAAAGAGAGAGAAAAGAAGAGTAAGAGAGAGAGAGACAAGAGAGAGCGAGAAGAGAGAGTGAGGAGAGAGGGGGATGGAGAGAGAGAGCGGGAGAGAGAGAGAAAGAGAGGGAGAAGTAGAAAGAGAGAGAGAGAGAGAGAGAGAGAGAGAGAGAGAGAGAGAGAGAGAGAAAGAAGGGAGGGGGAGAATTAATGAGGGAGAGAAGTAGAAAGAGATAGGGAGAGAGAGACAGAGAGAGCTCTCTAAAGTAGAGAGAGAAGTGGAGTAAGAGAGATAGTAGAGGCAGGGAGAAGAAGAGAGAGTGGGAAGTAAAAAGAGAAAGTGATAGGGAGAAGTAGAGAGAGAGAGAAGTAGAAAGAGAGAGAGGGAGAAGTAGAGAGAGAGATAGAGAAGTTAAAAGAGAGAGAGAAGTAAAGAGAAAGGAAGAGAGAGAGAGAGAAGTAGAAGGTGAGAGAAAGAGGGAGAGAGAGAGAAGTGAGAGAGAGACATAGAAGAGAGAGAAAGAGAGAGAAGTAGAAAGTGAGAGAGAGAGAGAGAGTAGGAAGAGAGAGAGAATGGGAGAGAAAGAAGGGAGAGATAGAGAAGTAGAAAAAGAGAGATAGATATAGAAGTAGAAAGAGAGAGGGAAATAGAAAAAGAGAGAGAGAGAGTAGAAAGGGAGAGAGAGAATTCCAAAGGGAGAGAGAAGTAGGAAGGGAGAGAGATTAAAACTGGGAAAGGGTGAGTGAGAGTGAGAGAGAGAGAAAGAGAGAGAGAGAAGTAAAAAGGGAGAGGGAAGTAGAAAGAAAGACAGGGAGAGAGAGAGGGAAGTTGAAAGAGAGAGAGAGAGAGAGAGAGAGAGAAGTTGAGAAAGACAGAGAGAGAAAGAGCGAGATGGAGTAGTAGAAATAGAGAGAGAGAGAAAGAGAGAGATTGAGCGAGAAAGAAAGAGAGTAAAGGGGGCAGAAGTAAAGAGAGAGAATGGGAAAGTGTGGAGAGAGAGGGAGAGAGAGCGTGAGAGAGGTATGGAAAGAGAGACTAAGAGTAGTAGACAGAGAAAGAGAGAGGGAGAGAAATAGAGAAAAAGAGAGAGAGAATAGAAAGAGAGAGGGAGAGAGGTGAGCAAGAGGGAGAAGTAGAAGGAGAGAGAGAAGTAGAGAGAGAGTAGTAGAGGGAGATAGCGCAGAGAGAGAACAAGAGAAAGGGAGAGAAACAAAGAGAGGGGAGTGAAGTAAAAGGAAACGAAGAAGTAGAAAGAGAAAGGGAGTAGAAAGAGAGAGAGAGAGAAGTAGAAAGTGAGAGAGAGAAAGAGAGAGAGAGAGAGAAGATGAAAAAGGTAGAGAGAGCGAAGAGTGAGAGAGCGAAGTAGAAAGTGAAATTAAAAAAATAGAAAGAGGGAGTGCACGTGAGAGAGGGAGAAGTAGAGAGAGTGAGAGAAGTAGAAAGAGAGAGAGAGAGGGAGAGAGAGAAGTTGAAAGGGCGAGAAAGGGAGAGAGAGAGAGAGAGAGATAGAAATAAAAAGAAAGAGAGAGAATGAGATAGGGAGAGAAAGAGAGAGAGAGACTAGGAGAGAAAGTAGAAAGGGAGAGAGAGTGGGAAATAAAAGGAAATGTGTGAGAGAGAGGGTGAAAAGTAGAAAGGGAGAGAGAGGCAGGGAGAGAGAAAGAAGTGGATAGAGAGGGAGAGAGAAAAGCAGAGAGAGAAAAGAGAGAGAGAGGGAAGTAAAAAGAGAGAGAGAAGTGGAAAGTTACAGAGAGAGAGAGAGAAAACTAGAAAGAGAGAGGGAGAAAGAGAGAAAGAAAGAAAGAGAGAGAGATGTAGAAAGAGAAAGGGAAGTAGAAAGAATGAGTGGGAGAGAGAGAGAGGGAAGTTTAAAGGGTGAGGGAGAGGGAGAAGTAGAGATAGACAGAGAGAGAGAAAGAGCGAGATAGAGTAGCAGAAAGGGAGAGAGAGAGAGAAAAGAGAGAAGTGGAGAGGGGGAAAAGTAGAGAGAGAGTGAGAGAGGGTGGAGAGAGAGAAGGACACAGAGAGACAGAGAGCGAGAGACATATGGAAAGAGAGACAGAAAGAACTAAAGAGAGAGAGAGAGAGAAGTAGAGAGGGAAAGAGAGAGATAGAGAGAGAATAAAAAGAAAGAGAGAGCAGTAGAGAGAGAGAGTTAAGTACAAAAAGAGAGAGAGAAGTAGAGAGAGAAAGAGAGAAAGAGAAGTAGAAGAGAGAAAGGGAGGGAAAGGGAGAGAAAGAAGGAGAGAGAGAGAGAGTGAAGTAAAATGAGACAGAACCAGAAAGAGAGTGGGGGAGAGAGAGAGGAAGAAAGAAAGAGAGAGAGAGAGAGAGAAAGAGAGAGACATAGAGAGAGATTTAAAGAGAGTGAGAGTAGAAAGACCTTGTAGAGAGAGAAATAGAGAGAGAAAGCATTAGAAAAGTTGAAAGAGAGAAAGAGAGAGAAGTAGAAAGAGACAGAGAGAGAGAGCAAGAGAGAGAGAGAGAGGGAGAGAGGGGGAGGGAGAGAAAGAATGAGAGAGGGATGTAGAAAAAGGGAGAGAGAAGTAGATAGAGAAAGAGAGAGAGAAAAAAAGAAAAGAGAGAGATAGAGAGCGAGAGAGAGATAGAGAGAATGGGTGGAGAGAGCGGGAGAGAGAACAGTAGAAAGAAGAGATATGTAAAAGAGAGCAGTAAAAAGAGTGGGAAGGAGAGAAATAGATAGTTAGAGGGAAAAAGTGAAAAGAGAAAAAGAGAGAGAAGTAGAAAGAGAGAGAGAGAGATAGAGAGAGACAAAGAGAAAGAGCGAAGTAGAGAGAGAGAGAGAGAGCAGTAAAAAGTGTGGGAGAGAGAGAAACTGTCACACCCCAATTCTGCACTGTTCAGAATGGTGTGATGAACCGTTAAATAACCAACGGTTCAACCAGGATCTCAAATTGACCATCCCCGCGTTATCCAAACTTACACGCATCCACAATCATAATCAGAGTAATACACAATAACGGAAAATTTATAAATAAATGAACTGAGAACTAAGATGATACCATTAATTAAATAGTAAATTATTCTGTTTCCAACTGAGACATACTTATGTAAATATCAAATACAAGTCTTTATAAATCCAAAGAAACCTATAAAATAGCTAATCAAATACACATGAGTCACACTCGCAAGAGGCGTCATGTATATACTCTTCAGCTCCAGCTTCCGCAGCTGCCACGTTTCCATACGCCGACGCATTCATATAGTCTTCAACGGTACAACTTGCATCATCAACTAAAAATATTCGACGTCGAGGGGTGAGCACACAATACGGCTCAGTGAGTAGCCAAAACAATGCAACAATACATATGCATGCAAAAATCAATTTATATCTTTGGTCTGGTTTATAGTTTGCAATGCGCAATAGAAAGGTTGGGTGGTCAAAGGTTAACATTTATTGACACTGCCTCTATACACAGGGTGTGGAAGCCTGCCCGAAGGTTAACGTTTATCGTCGTCCCCATCCACCCTACCATAACATTATACAACAAAGGTTAACGTTTATTGCTATATAATGCTATACCAACACGTAAGCCCCTGTTAGCGAGGGCTTGCAAACTGGGCTCGCTACTAACCAATCCTAATGCCAAACAAGTGTATCCAAGGCCTCACCCCAAAGATCCCCTCAGAATGCCCATAGAGATAGAGCTAAGACCCCCCGGTAGAGTCAGAGACTACAAGGACCGAGACCACCTCCCCTGATACTCTACGACATAATAGTTCTGCTAAGGTAATGGCGATACGACGATATCAATGCACAAGACTTGAGTTAGAGATAGAGCTAAAGTGCTGAGACCCGCCAAAGGTTAACGTTTATTGACGTTCTCATCACACCTCCCTAATACTCGCGTGCATCAAGTACATCAACCACACACATACAAGCACATGCCTATTCCTATTATCATCATCATCATCATGTTATAAACAATAAAGTAAATATGCATGAACAAGTAATTAAAATATTGGATGGCATGCTGTATGCACATTACAACATATTCGCATAGAATCAAACATAGCATAGGACTCAAGAAAATGAAAAAACAGTTTATATTAACCAATTTAGTTTGGAGTTAAGGTTCCTCACCTTAGCTTGCTAAAAGATACTTTTCCAAGCTTTAGAATCACCGTTATAACGTTATTATATTGCTAGCAAACCTAACAAAGTCGATAGAATTTAATTAGAATTAATTCAGAATTTAAAACCATTCTGTCAACTGAGGGTCGATGCTAGGGTCGATGCTAGGGTCGATGGGTCTATCGACCCTCCCTCCATTCTGAACTTCCCGAATGCTGATGGTCGATGGTCAGAAGCACCTAGGGTCGGATGGTCTATCGACCCTCGGTGCGACCCTCGGTGCACTCTGGTCCAATTTCCACTTTTTACATCATTCTTCGTGTTTGGGGTCCTATGGCTTGCTTCCTACATTCACTCAACATTCATTCCATGGTCTAGAACCATGTATAAACCATCTAAATAGTTTTCGTGCATCCTCCTATGGTTTTCCATGAAAACCTAACCATGGATGGATGGTTTGGGTTTCTCCGAGATCACATTCTCAT
>JAMYWD010001323.1:0-22500 GCA_028583415.1 Protea cynaroides
AGAGACAAAGAGAGAGAGTGAAAGAGAGTGAGAGTAGAAAGTCCATGTAGAGAGAGAAAGTGAGAGAAGAGAGAGAAGTAAAAAGAGAGTGAGAGCGGAGAGAGAGAGAGAGAGGGAGAGAAGAGAGAGAGGGAGGGAAAAAGAGAGAAAAAGAGAGTGAGAGAAAGAAAGAGAGAGAGAGAGGGAGAGAGAGAGAGAGAGAGAGAGAGAAAGAGAGAGAGTGAGAAAAGTAAAAAGGGAGAGGGAAGTAGAAAGAAAGAGAGGGAGAGAGAGGGAAGTTAAAAGAGAGAGAGAGAGAGAGAGAGGAAAGTTGAGTAAGACAGAGAGAGAAAGCGCGCTGGATGAGTAGAAAGAGAGAGAGAGAGAGAGAGAGAGAGAGAGAGAGAATGAGCGACAAAGAAATAGAGTAAAGGGGGAGAAGTAAAGAGAGAAAATGGGAGAGCATGGAGAGAGAGAGGGAGAGAGAGCGTGAGAGAGATGTGGAAAGAGAGACTAAGAATAGTAGACAGAGAGAAAGAGAGAGGGAGATAAATAGAGAAAAAGAGAGAGAGAGAGAGAGAGGTGAGCAAGAGGGAGAAGTAGAAGGAGAGAGAGAAGTAGAGAGAGAGTAGTAGAGAGAGATAGCATGGGAGAGAACAAGAGAAAGGGAGAGAAAGAAAGAGACGGGGAGTGAAGTAGAAGGAAACGAAGAAGTAGAAAGAGAGAGGGAGTAGAATGAGAGAGAGAGAAGTAGAAAGTGAGAGAGAGAGAGAGCGATAAAGAGAGAGAGAGAGAGAAAATGAAAAAGGTAGAGAGGGCGAAGAGTGAGAGAGCGAAGTAGAAAGTGAAATTAAAAAAATAGAAAGAGAAAGAGAGTGCACGTGAGAGAGAGAGAAGTAGAGAAGAGAGAGAGAGAGAGAGAGAGAGAGAGAAAGAGAGGAGAGGTGAGAGTGAGGAGAGAGGGGGATGGAGAGAGAGAGAGAGAGAGAGAGAGAAAGAGAGGGAGAAGTAGAAAGAGAGAGAGAGAAGAGAGAGATATAGAGAAAAAGTGGAAAGGGCAAAAGGAAGAGAGAGAAGTAGAAAGAGAGAGAGCGATAAAGAGTGAGACAAAGAGAAAGAGAGAAATAGAGAGAGAGAGAGAGAGGTAGAGAGAGATAGAAAGAGAAAGAGTAAGAGAGAGAGAGTTAGAGAGAGAGAAATAGAGAAGTAGAGAGAGAGAAGTAGAAAGAGCGAGAGAGGGAGAGAGAAAGAAGAGAGGGGGAGAGAGAGACAGAGGGAGAGAAATAGAGAAAAAGAGAGGGAGAAGTTGAAAAAGAGAGAGAGTGAGATAGAGATGTTGAAATAGAGAGAGAGAGAAAGTGAGAGCTCACTAAAGTACAAAGTGAGAGAAAAAGAGATCCCTAAAGTAGTAAGTTAGAGAGAGAAGAGAGAGAGGGAGTAAAGAGAGAAATGAAAAAAAGAGAAAAAAGAAGAGAAAGAGAGAGAGAGACAAGAGAGAGAGAGAAGAGAGAGTGAGGAGAGAGGGGGATGGAGAGAGAAAGCGAGAGAGAGAGAGAAAGAGAGGGGGAAGTAGAAAGAGAGGGAGAAGTAGAAAGAGGGAGAGAGAGAGAAACAGAGAGAGAGAGAGAGAAAGAAGAGAGGGGGAGAATTAATGAGGGAGGGAAGTAGAAAGTGATAGGGAGAGAGAGACAGAGAGAGCTCTCTGATGTAGAGAGAGAAGTGGAGTAAGAGAGATAGGAGAGGCAGGGAGAAGAAGAGAGAGTGGGAAGTAAAAAGAGAAAGTGATAAAGTGAGAGAGAGAAGTAGAAAGAGAGAGGGAGAAGTAGAGAGAGATAGTGAAGTTAAAAGAGAGAGAGAAGTAAAGAGAAAGAAAGAGAGAGAGAGAAGTAGAAGGTGAGAGAAAGAGGGAGAGAGAGAGAAGTGAGAGAGACATAGAAGAGAGAGAGAGAGAAGTAGAAAGAGAGAGAGAGAGAGAGAGAGTAGGAAGAGAGAGAGATTGGGAGAGAGAGATAGAGAAGTAGAAAAAGAGAGATAGATATAGAAGTAGAAAGAGAGAGAGAAATTGAAAAAGAGAGAGAGAGAGAGAGAGAGAGAGAGAAAGGAGGGAGAGAGATTTGAAAGGGAGAGAGATTAAAAACTAGGGAAAGGGAGAGTGAGAGTGAGAGAGAGAGAAAGAGAGAGGGAGAGAAGTAAAAAGGGAGAGGGAAGTAGAAAGAATGATAGGGGAGAGAGAGAGAGGGAAGTTGAAAGAGAGAGAGAGAGAGAGAGAGAAGTTGAGAAAGACAAAGAGAGAAAGAGCGAGATGGAGTAGTAGAAAGAGAGAGAGAGAGAGAGAGAGAGAGAGAGAGATTGAGCGAGAAAGAAAGAGAGTAAAGGGGGGAGAAGTAAAGAGAGAGAATGGGAAAGTATGGAGAGAGAGGGGAGAGAGAGCGTGAGAGAGGTGTGGAAAGAGGGACTAATAGTAGTAGACTAGAGAAAGAGAGAGGGAGAGAAATAGAGAAAAAGCGCGAGAGAATAGAAAGAGAGAGGGAGAGAGGTGAGCAAGAGGGAGATGTAGAAGGAGAGAGAGAAGTAGAGAGAGAGAGCAGAGGGAGATAGCGAGGAGAGAGAACAAGAGAAAGGGGAGAAACAAAGAGAGGGGGGGAAGTAGAAGGAAACAAAGAAGTAAAAAGAGAGAGGGAGTAGAAAGAGAGATAGAGAAGTAGAAAGTGAGAGTGATAGAGAAAGAAAGAGAGAGAGAGAGAGAAGATGAAAAAGGTAGACAGAGTGAAGAGTGAGAGAGCGGGCAGAAAGAGAAATTAGAATAATAGAAAGAGGGAGAGAGTGCACATGAGAGAGAGAGAAGTAAAAAGAGAGAGAGAGATGAGAGAGAAAAAGAGAGAGAGGGAGAGAGAGAGAGAGAATGAAAAAGAGAGAGTGGGAGAGAGAGAAGTTGAAAGGGCGAGAAAGGGGAGAGAGAGAGAGAAAACAAAAAGAAAGAGAGAGAATGAGATTGGGAGAGAAAGAAAGAGAGAGAGTAGGAGAGAAAGTAGAAAGGAAGAGTGAGTGGGAAATAAAAGGAAATGTGTGAGAGAGAGGGTGAAAAGTAGAAAGAGAGAGAGAGGCAGGGAGAGAGAAAGAAGTTGATAGAGAGGGAGAGAGGGAAGTAGAGAGAGAGAGAGAGAGAGAGAGAGAGAGGGAAATAGAAAGAGAGAGAGAAGTGGAAAGTTACACAGAGAGAGAGAGAGAGAGAAAACTAGAAAGAGAGAGAGGGAGAAAGAGAGAGAGAAAGAAAGAGAGAGAGAAGTAGAAAGAGAAAGGGAAGTAGAAAGAATGAGTAGGAGAGAGAGAGGGAAGTGGAAAGAGGGAGGGAGAGAGAGAAGTAGAGAGATAGAGAGAGAAAGAGCGAGGTAGAGTAGCAGAGAGAGAGAGAGAGAGAGAAAGGAGAGAAGTAGAGAGGGGGAAAGTAGAGAGAGAATGATAGAGGGTAGAGAGAGAGGGAAAGAGAGAGAGAGAGAGCGAGAGGGATATGGAAAGAGAGACAGAAAGAAGTAAAAAGAGAGAGAGAGAGGGAAGTAGAGAGAGGAAGAGAGAGATAGAGAGAGAAGAAAAGGAAAGAGAGAGAGGTGAGAGAGAGAGAGAGCAGGAGAGAGAGAGAGTGTAGTACAAAAAGAGGGAGAGAAGTTGAGAGAGAAAGAGAGAAAGAGAAGTAGAAGAGAGAAAGAGGGAGAAAGAAGAAGAGAGAGAGAGAGTGAAGTAAAATGAGACAGCAAAGTTGAAAGGGAGTGGGAGAGAGAGAAGTAAGAAGAGAGAGAGAGAGATAAAGAGAGAGACAGAGAGAGAGTGAAAGAGAGTGAGAGTAGAAAGACCATGTAGAGAGAGAAATAGAAAAAGAAAGCGACAGAAAAGCTGAAAGAAAGAGAGAGAGAGAGAGAGAGAGAGAGAGAGAGAGAGAGAGAGAGAGAGAGGAGAGAGAGAGAGAGAGAGAGAGAGAGAGAGAGGAGGGAGAGAAAGAATGAGAGAGGGATGTAGAAAAAGGGAGAGATAAGTAGAAAGGGAAAGAGAGAGAGTAAAAAAAGAAAAGAGAGAGATAGAGAGCGAGGGAGTGATAGAGAGAATGAGAGGAGAGAGAGGGAGAGAGAAAAGTAGAAAGAGAGAGATAAGTAGAAGAGAGAGAGAGCAGTAAAAGAGTGGGAGAGAGAGAAATAGAGATTTAGAGAGAAAAAGTAAAAAGAGAAAAAGAGAGAGAAGTAGAAAGAGAGAGAGATAGAGAGAGATAAAGTGAAAGAGAGAAGTAGAGAGAGAAAGTGAGAGAGAGAGGGAGAGAGCAGTAAAAAGAGTGAGAGAGAGAAATAGAGAGATAGAGAGAAAAGTAAAAAGAGAAAAGTAGAAAGAGAGAGAGAGAGAGATAGATAGAGTCAAATAGAAGGAGAGAAGTAGAGAGAGAAAGAGAGAGGGAGAGGTAGAGAGAGATAGAAAGAGAAAGAGTATGAGAGAGAGAGAATTAGAGAGAGAAATAGAGAAGTAGAGAGAGAAGTAGAAAGAAAGAGAGAGAGAGAGAAGTAAAAAAAGAGAGAGATGTAGAAAAGTGAGAGAAAAGTGAGAGCTCACTAAAGTAGCAAGAGAGAGAGAAAAAAAGAGCTCTCTAAAGTGGAGAGTGAGAGAGAGAAGAGAGAGACGGAAGAGTAAAGAGTGAAATGAAAAAAAGAGAGAGTGAAGTAGAGAAAGAGAGGGAGAGGGAGACAAGTGAGAGAGAGAAGAGAGAGTGAGGAGAGAGGGGGATGGAGAGAGTGAGCGAGTGAGAGAGAGAGAGAGAAAGAGAGGGAGAAGTTGAAAGAGAGGGAGAAGTAGAAAGGGAGAGAGGGAGAGAGAAAGAGAGAGATAGAGAGAAAAAGTGGAAGGAGAAAAAGGGAGAGAGAGAAGTATAATGAGAGAGAGAGAGAGCGATAAAGAGAGAGACAGAGAAAAAGAGAGAGAGAGAGAGAGAGAGGGAGAGAGAGAGAGAAAGAGAAAGAGTATGATAGAGAGAGTTAGAGAGAGAGAGAAACAGAGAAGCAGAGAGAGACAAGTAGAAAGAGAGAGTGGGAGAGAGAAAGAAGAGAGGGGGAGAGAGAGACAGAGGGAGAAAGAGAGAAAAAGAGAGGGAGAATTGAAAAAGAGAGAGGGTGAGGGAGAGATGTAGAAAAAGTGAGAGAGAGAAAGTGAGAGCTCACTAAAGTACAAAGAGAGAGAAAAAGAGAGCTCTCTAAAGTAGAGTGTGAGAGAGAGAAGAGAGAGATGGAGTAGTGGAGAGAAATGAATAAAGAGAGAGAGATAAGAAGATAAAGAGAGAGAGAGAGAGAAGAGAGAGAGAAGAGAGAGTGAGGAGATTGAACTGGGAAAGGGAGAGTGAGAGTGAGAGAGAGAGAAAGGGAAGTTTAAAGAGAGAGAGAGAGAGGGAGAGAGAGAAGTAGAAAGAGAGATGTAAAGAGAAGTAGAAAGAGAAAGTGAGTGGGAGAAGTAGAAAGAGAGAGAGAGATTGGTAGAAAAAGAGAGGGAGAGAGTAGAAAGAGAGAGAGGTAGAAAGAGAAAGAGAAGTAGAAAGTGAGAGAGACAGAGAGTAGAAAGAGAGAGACAAAGGGAGAAAGTGAGAAAAAGAGAGTGAGAGAAAGAAAGAGAGAGAGAGAAAGGGAGAAAGAGAGAGTGAGAGAGAGAGAGAGAGAGAGAAAGAGAGGGAGAAGTGAAAAGGGAGAGGGAAGTAGAAAGAAAGAGAGGGAGAGAGCGAGGGAAGTTGGAAGAGAGAAAGTGATGGAGAGAGAGAGAAGTTGAGAAAAACTGAGAGAGAATGTACGGGATGCAGTAGTAGAAAGGGAGAGAGAGAGTGAGAATGAACGAGAAAGAAAGAGGGTAAAGGGGGAGAAGTAAAGAAAGAGAATGGGAGAGCGTGGAGAGAGAGAGGGGGAGAGAGCGTGAGAGAGATGTGGAAAGAGAGACTAGTAGTAGTGGACAGAGAGAGAGAGAGAGGGAGATAAATAGAGAAAAAGAGAGAGAGAGAGGTGAGCAAGAGGGAGAAGTTGAAGGAGAGAGATAGCGAGGGGAGAGAACAAGAGAAAGGGAGAGAAAGAAAGAGAGGGGGAGTGAAGTAGAAGGAAACAAAGAAGTAGAAATAGAGATGGAGTAGAAAGAGAGAGAGAGAGAGAGAGAAGAAGAAAGAGAGAGAGAGCGAAAGAGAGAGAGAGAGAGAAGATGAAAAAGGTAGAGAGAGCAAAGAGTGAGAGAGCGAAGTAGAAAGAAAAATTAAAAAATAGAAAGAGAGAGAGAGTGCACGTGAGAGAGAGAGAAGTAGAGTGAGTGAGATAATTTGAAAGAGAGAGAGAGAATGAGAGAGAGAGAGAGAAGAGAGAGAAGTTGAAAGGGCAAAAAAGGGAGAGAGAGAGAAATAAAAAGAAAGAGGGAGAATGAGATATAGAGAGAAAGATAGTAGGAGTGGAAGTAGAAAGGGAGAGAGAGTGGTAAATAAAAGGAAATGAGTGGGGAAGAGGGTGAAAAGTAGAAAGGGAGAGAGAGAGAGGCTGGGAGAGAGAAAGAAGTGGATAGAGAGGGAGAGAGAGAAGTAGAGAGAGAAAAGAGAGAGAGAGGGAAGTAGAAAGAGAGAGAGAGAGAGATCGAGTGAGGTAGAAAGAGAGAGAAGTAGAAAGAGAGAGAGTAGTGGAAAGTTACATAGAGAGAGAGAGAGAGAAAACTGGAAAGAGAGAGAGAAAGAAAGAGAGAGAGAATTAGAAAGATAAAGGGAAGTAGAAAGAATGAGTGGGAGGGAGAGAGGGAAGTGGAAAGAGGGGGGGAGATAGAGAAGTGGAGAGAGATAGAGAGAGAGAAAGAGTGAGATAAAGTAGTAGAAAGAGAGAGAGAGAGAGAGAGAGAGAAAGAGAGAAGTAGAGAGGGGGAAAAGTAGAGAGAGAAATGAGAGGGTGGAGAGAGAGAGAGGGACAGAGAGAGCGCGAGAGAGATATGGAAAGACATACCGAAGGGAAGTAAAAAGAGAGAGAGAGAGAGGAAAGAGAGAGACAGTGTGCGAACAGAAAGAGGGAGAGAGAGGTGAGAGAGGGAGAGCAGTAGAGCGAGAGTGGAGTACAAAAAGAGAGAGAGAAGTAGAGAGAGAAAGAGAGAAAGAGAAGTAGAAGAGAGAAAGAGAGAAAGAAAGAGAGTGAGAGAGTGAAGCAAAATGAGACAGCGAAGTAGAAAGAGAATGGGAGAGAGAGAAGTAGGAAGAAAGAGTAAAAGAGAGAGAGAGAGAGAGAGAGAGAGAGACAAATAGAGAGAGTGAATGAGAGTGAGAGTAGAAAGACCATGTAGAGAGAGAAAGAGAGAGAGAAAGCGATAGAAAAGTCAAAAGAGAGAAAGAGAGAGAAGTAAAAAGAGAGTGAGAGCGAGAGAGAGAGAGAGAGAGAGAGAGTAGAGAGAGAGAGAGGGAGAAAGCGAAAAAAAGAGAGTGAGAGAAAGAAAGAGAGAGAGAGAAAGGGAGAAAGAGAGAGTGAGTGAGGGAGAGAGAGAGAGAGAAAGGGAGAGAGAGAAGTAAAAAGGGAGAGGGAAGTAGAAAGAAAGAGAGGGAGAGAGAGAGGGAAGTTGAAAGAGAGAGAGTAAGAGAGAGAGAGAGGAAAGTTGAGTAAGACAGAGAGAGAAAGTGCGGGATGGAGTAGTAGAGAGAGAGAGAGAGAATGAGCGAGAAAGAAAGAGAGTAAAGGGGGGAGAAGTAAAGAGAGAGAATGGGAGAGGATGGAGAGAGAGGGAAAAAGTGCGTGAGAGAGATGTGGAAAGGGAGACTAAGAGTAGTAGACAGAGAGAAAGAGAGAGGGAGATAAATAGAGAAAAAGAGAGGGAGAGGGAGAGAGGTGAGCAAGCGGGAGAAGTAGAAGGAGAGAGAGTAGTAGAGAGAGATAGCAGGAGAGAGAACAAGAGAAAGGGAGAGAAAGAAAGAGAGGGGGAGTGAAGTAGAAGGAAACGAAGAAGTAGAAAGAGAGAGGGAGTAGAAAGAGAGAGAGAGAGAAGTAGAAAGTAAGAGAGAGAGAGAGAAAGAGATGGAGAGAAGATGAAAATGGTAGAGAGAGCGAGGAGTGAGAGAGCGAAGTAGAAAGAGAAATTCAAAAAATAGAAAGGGAAAGAGAGTGCACGTGAGAGAGAGAGAAGTAGATAAAGAGAGATGAGAGTGAGAAGAGAGAGTGAGGAGAGAGGGGGATGGAGAGAGAGAGAGAGAGGGAAAGAGAGGGAGAAGAAGAGAGAGAGAGAGAGAAAGAGAGAGACAAAGAGAAAAAGTGGAAAGAGCAAAAGGGAGAGAGAGAAATAGAAAGAGAGAGAGAGAGAGAGAGCGATAAAGAGTGAGACAAAGAAAAAGAGAGAAAGAGAGAAAAGGAGAGAGGTAGGGAGAGATAGAAAGAGAAAGTGTATGAGAGAGAGAGTTAGAGAGAGAGAAACAGAGAAGTAGAGAGAGAAGTAGAAAGAGAAAGAGAGGGAGAGAGAAAGAAGAGAGGGGGAGAGAGAGACAGAGGGAAAGAAATAGAGAAAAAAAGAGGGAGAAGTTGAAAAAGAGAGAGAGTGAGAGAGAGATGTTAAAAAGTGAGAGAGAGAAAGTGAGAGCTCACTAAAGTACAAAGAGAGAGAAAAAGTGATCTCTCTAAAGTAGTAAGTTAGAGAGAGAAGAGAGAGAGAGAGAGAGAGGGAGTTGTAGAGAGAGAAATGAAAAAAAGAGAGAGAAAAGAAGAGAAAGAGTGAGAGAGACAAGAGAGAGAGAGAGAGAGAAGAGAGAGTGAGGAGAGTGGGGGATGGAGAGAGAGAGCGAGAAAGATTGAGAGAAAGAGAGGGAGAAGTAGAAAGAGAGAGAGAGCGAGAGAAACAATGAGAGAGAGAAAGAAGGGAGGGGGGAGAATTAATGAGGGAGAGAAGTAGGAAGAGATAGGGAGAGAGAGACAGAGAGAGCTCTCTGAAGTAGAGAGAGAAGTGGAGTAAGAGAGATAGGAGAGGCAGTGAGAAGAAGAGAGAGTGGGAAGTAAAAAGAGAAAGTGATAGGGAGAAGTAGAGAGAGAGAGAAGTAGAAAGAGAGAGAGGGAGAAGTAGAGAGAGAGAATAGGGAAGTTAAAAGAGAGAGAGAAGTAAAGAGAAAGAAAGAGAGAGAGAGAAGTAGAAGGTGAGAGAAAGAGGGAGAGAGAGAGAAGTGAGAGAGAGACATAGAAGAGAGAGAGACAGAGAAGTAGAAAGAGAGTGAGAGAGGGAGTAGGAAGAGAGAGAGAATGGGAGAGAAAGAAGAGAGAGATAGAGAAGTAGAAAAAGAGAGATAGATATAAAAGTAGAAAGAGAGAGAAATAGAAAAAGAGAGAGAGAGAGAAAGAGGGAGAGAGAGAGAAGTAAAAAGGGAGAGGAAAAGTAGAAAGATTAAGAGAAAGGGGAGAGAGCGGCGAGTTGAAAGAGAGAGAGAGAAAAAGAGAGAGAGAGAAAGTAAAGAAAGTTGAAAGAGAGAGAGGAAAGAAGAGCGCAGATGAGTGTACTAGAAAGAGAGAGAGAGAGAGAGAGAGAGAGAGAGAGAGGGAGAGATTGAGCAGGAAAGAAAGAGAGTAAAGGGGAGAGAAGTGAAGTGAGAGAATGGGAAAGTGTGAAGGGAGAGAGGGAGAGAGAGCGTGGGAGAGGTATGGAAAGAGAGACTAAGTTTAGTAGACAGAGAACGAGAGAGGGAGAGAAAAAGAGAGAAAGAGAGATAGGATAGAGAGAGAGAGGGAGAGAGGTGAGCAAGAGGGAGAAGTAGAAGTTGAGAGAGAAGTAGAGAGAGAGTAGTAGAGGGAGATAGCGAGGAGAGAGACCAAGAGAAAGGGAGAGAAACAAAGAGAGGGGGAGTGAAGTAGAAGGAAACGAAGAAGTAGAAAGAGAGAGGGAGGAGGAAGAGAGAGAGAAGTAGAAAGAGAGAGAGAGAGAGAAAGAGAGAGAGAGAGAGAGAAGATAAAAAGGTAGAGATAGCGAAGAGTGAGAGTGCGAAGTAGAAAAAGAAATAAAAAAATAGAAAGAGGGAGAGAGTGCAAGTGAGAGAGAGAGAAGTAGAGAGAGTGAGAGAAGTAGAAAGAGAGAAAGAGAGAGAGAATGAGAGAGAGAGGGAGAGGGAGCGAGAAAAGTTGAAAGGGCGAGAATGGGAGAGAGAGAGAGAAATAAAAAGAAAGAGAGAGAATGAGATAAGGAGAAAGGGAGAGAGAGAGTAGGAGAGAAAGTTGAAAGGGAGTGAGAGTGGGAAATAAAAGGAAATGTGTGAGAGAGAGGGTGAAAAGTAGAAAGAGAGGGAGAGGCAGGGAGAGAGAAAGAAGTGGATAGAGAGGGAGAGAGAGAAGTAGATTGAGAAGAGAGAGAGAGAGAGAGGGAAGTAGAAAGAGAGAGAGAAGTGGGAAGTTATAGAGAGAGAGAGGGGGGGAGAAAACTAGAAAGAGAGAGGGGGAGAAAGAGAGAGAGAAAGAAAGAGAGCGAGAAGTAGAAAGAGAAAGGGAAGTAGAAAGAATGGGTGGGAGAGAGAGAGGGAAGTGGAAAATGGGAGGGAGAGAGAGAAGTAGAAAGAGACAGAGACAGAAAGAGCGAGATAGAGTAGCAGAAAGAGAGAGAGAGAAAAGAGAGAAGTAGAGCGGGGGAAAAGTAGAGAGAGAATGAGAGAGGATGGAGAGAGAGAGTTAGAGAGAGAGAGAGCGAGAGAGATATGGAATGAGAGACAGAAAGAAGTAAAGAGAGAGAGAGAGAAGAAGAGAGAGAAAGAGAGAGATAGAGAGAGAATAAAAAGAAAGAGAGAGGGAGCAGTTGAGAGAGAGAGAGTGAACTACAAAAAGAGGGAGAGAGAAGTAGATAGAGAAAGAGAGAAAGAGTTGTAGAAGAGAGAAAGAGAGAGAAAGAAGGAGAGAGAGAGAGTGAAGTAAAATGAGACAACGAAGTAGAAAGAGAGTGGGAGAGAGAGAAGTATGTAGAAAGAGAGAGAGAGAAAGAGAGAGACAAAGAGAGAGAGTGAAAGAGAGTGAGAGTAGAAAGACCTTGTAGAGAGAGAAATAAAATGGGAAAGCGATAGAAGATGAAAAAGGTAGAGAGAGCAAAGAGTGAGAGAGCGAAGTTGAAAGAGAAATTAAAAAAATAGAAAGAGAGAGAGAGAGAGTGCACGAGAGAGAGAAAAGTAGAGTGAGTGAGATAAGTTGAGAGAGAGAGAGGGAGAGAGAAATAAAAAGAAAGAGAGGGAATGAGATAGAGTGAGAAAGAGAGAGAAAGGGAGTAGGAGAGAATGTAGAAAAGGAGAGAGAGTGGGAAATAAAAGGAAATGAATGGGAGAGAGGGTCAAAAGTTGTAAGAGAGAGAGAGAGGCTAGGAGAGAGAAAAAAGTGGATAGAGAGGGGGAGAGAGAACTAGAGAGAGAAAAGAGAGAGAGAGAGAGAGAGAGAGCTGAGTGAGGTAGAAAGAGAGTGAAGTAGAAAGAGAGAGAGTAGGGAAAGAGACGGAGAGGAAAGAAAAACTAGAAAGAGAGAGCGAAAGAAAGAGAGAGAGAAGTAGAAAGAGAAAGGGAAGTAGAAAGAATGAGTGAGAGGGAGAGAGGGAAGTGGAAAGAGAGGGGGAGAGAGAGGGAAGTAGGAAGAGAGAGAGAGAGAGAGAGAGAGAGAGGGGGGGAGAGGGCAGAGAGGGGGAAAAAGTAGAGAGAGAATGAGAGAGGGCGGAGAGAGAGAGGGACAGAGAGAGAGAGCGAGAGAGATATGGAAAGACAGACAGAATGAAGTAAAAAGAGAGAGAGAGAGAGAAAAGTAGAGAGAGAAAGTGAGAGATAGAGAGATTAAAAAGAGGGAGAGAGAGGTGAGAGAGAGAGAGCAGTAGAGTGGGAGTGAAGTACAAAAAGAGAGAGAGAAGTATAGAGAGAAAGAGAGAAAGAGAAGTAGAAGAGAAAAAGAGAGAGAGAGAAAGAGAGAGCAAGTGAAGTAAAATAAGACAGCAAAGTAAAAAGAGAATGGGAGAGAGAGAAGTAGGAAGAGGGAGAGAGAGTGATAGAGAAAGAGAGAGACAAAGAGAGAGAGTGAAACAAAGTGAGAGTAGAAAGTCCATGTAGAGAGAGAAAGTGAGAGAAGAGAGAAAAGTAAAAAGAGAGTGAGAGCGGGAGAGAGAGAGAGAGAGGGAGGGAGAGTAGAAAGAGAGAGAGGGAGGGAAAAGAGAGTGAGAGAAAGAAAGCAAGAGAGAGAGGGAGAAAGAGAGAGAGAGAGAGAGAGAGAGAGAGAGAGAGAGAGAGAGTGAGAAAGTAAAAAGGGAGAGGGAATTAGAAAGAAAGAGAGGGAGAGAGAGAGGGAAGTTGAAAGAGAGAGAGAGGAAAGTTGAGTAAGGCAGAGAGAGAAAGTACAGGATGGAGTAGTTGAAAGAGAGACAGAGAGAGAGAGACAGAGAGAATGAGCGATAAAGAAATAGAGTATAGGGGGGAGAAGTAAAGAGAGAAAATGGGAGAGCATGGAGAGAGAGAGGGAGAGAGAGCGTGAGAGAGATGTGGAAAGAGAGACTAAGAATAGTAGACAGAGAGAAAGAGAGAGGGAGATAAATAGAGAAAAAGAGAGAGAGAGAGAGAGGTGAGCAAGAGGGAGAAGTAGAAGGAGAGAGAGAAGTAGAGAGAGAGTAGTAGAGAGAGATAGCATGGGTGAGAACAAGAGAAAGGGAGAGAAAGAAAGAGATGGGGAGTGAAGTAGAAGGAAACGAAGAAGTAGAAAGAGAGAGGGAGTAGAATGAGAGAGAGAGAAGTAGAAAGTGAGAGAGAGAGAGCGATAAAGAGAGACAGAGAGATAATGAAAAAGGTAGAGAGGGCGAAGAGTGAGAGAGCGAAGTAGAAAGTGAAATTAAAAAAATTGAAAGAGAAAGAGAGTGCAGGTGAGAGAGAGAAAAGTAGAGAAGAGAGAGAGAGAGAGAGAGAGAGAGAGAGAGAAAAGGGAGAGTGAGAAGTGAGAGTAAGGAGAGAGGGGGATGGAGAGGGAGGGAGAGAGAGAGAAAGAGAGGGAGAAGTAGAAAGAGAGAGAGAGAAGAGAGAGATATAGAGAAAAAGCCGAAAGGGCTAAAGGAAGAGAGAGAAGTAGAAAGAGAGAGAGCGATAAAGAGTGAGACAAAGAGAAAGAGAGAAATAGAGAGAGAGAGAGAGAGGTAGAGATAGATAGAAAGAGAAAGAGTATGAGAGAGAGTTAGAGAGAGAGAGAAATAGAGAAGTAGAGAGAGAGAAGTAGAAAGAGCGAGAGAGGGGGAGAGAAAGAAGAGAGGGGGAAAGAGACGGAATGAGATAGAGATGTTGGAAATAGCGCGAGAGAGAAAGCGAGAGCTCACTAAAGTACAAAGTGAGAGAAAAAGAGATCTCTAAAGTAGTAAGTTAGAGAGAGAAGAGAGAGAGGGAGTAATAGAGAGAGAAATGAAAAAAGAAGAGAAAGAGAGAGAGAGACAAGAGAGAGAGAGAAGAGAGAGTGAGGAGAGGGGGGATGGAGAGAGAATGTGAGAGAGAGAGGGATAGAGAGGGGGAAGTCGAAAGAGAGGGAGAAGTAGAAAGAGGGAGAGAGAGAGAAACAGAGAGAGAGAGAGAAAGAAGAGAGGGGGGAGAAATAACGAGGGAGGGAAGTAGAAAGTGATAGGGAGAGAGAGACAGAGAGAGCTCTCTGATGTAGAGAGAGAAGTGGAGTAAGAGAGATAGGAGAGGCAGGGAGAAGAAGAGAGAGTGGGAAGTAAAAAGAGAAAGTGATAAAGTGAGAGAGAGAAGTAGAAAGAGAGAGGGAGAAGTAGAGAGAGATAGTGAAGTTAAAAGAGAGAGAGAAGTAAAGAGAAAGAAAGAGAGAGAGAGAGAAGCAGAAGGTGAGAGAAAGAGGGAGAGAGAGAGAAGTGAGAGAGACATAGAAGAGAGAGAGAGAGAAGAAAGAGAGAGAGAGAGAGAGAGAGAGAGGGAAGAGAGAGAGATTGGGAGAGAGAGATAGAGAAGTAGAAAAAGAGAGATAGATATAGAAGTAGAAAGAGAGAGAGAAATTGAAAAAGAGAGAGAGAGAGAGAGAGAGAGTAGAAAGGGAGAGAGAGAATTTGAAAGGGAGAGAGAATAAAACTAGGAATGGACGAGTGAGAGTGAGAGAGAGAGAAAGAGAGAGGGAGAGAAGTAAAAAGGGAGAGGGAAGTAGAAAGAAAGATAGGGAGAGAGTGAGGGGGAAGTTGAAAGAGAGAGAGTGAGAGAGAGAGAGAGAGAGAGAAGTTGAGAAAGACAAAGAGAGAAAGAGCGAGATGGAGTAGTAGAAAGAGAGAGAGAGAGAGAGAGAGAGAGAGAGAGATTGAGCGAGAAAGAAAGAGAGTAAAGGGGGGAGAAGTAAAGAGAGAGAATGGGAAAGTATGGGGAGAGAGGGAGAGAGATTGTGAGAGAGGTATGGAAAGAGAGACTAAGAGTAGTAGACAGAGAAAGAGAGAGGGAGAGAAATAGAGAAAAAGGGAGAGAGAATAGAAAGAGAGAGGGAGAGAGGTGAGCAAGAGGGAGATGTAGAAGGAGAGAGAGAAATAGAGAGTAGCAGAGGGAGATAGCGAGGAGAGAGAACAAGAGAAAGGGGAGAAACAAAGAGTTGGGGAGTGAAGTAGGAGGAAACAAAGAAGTAAAAAGAGAGAGGGAGTAGAAAGAGAGATAGAGAAGTAGAAGTGAGAGTGATAGAGAAAGAAAGAGAGAGAGAGAGAAGATGAAAATGGTAGACAGAGTAAAGAGTGAGAGAGCCGGTGAGAAAGAGAAATTAAAAAAAATAGAAAGAGGGAGAGAGTGCACGTGAGAGAGAGAGAAGTAGAGAGAGTGAGAGAAGTAGAAAGAGAGAGAGAGAGAATGAAAAAGAGAGAGTGGGAGAGAGAGAAGTTGAAAGGGCGAGAAAGGGAGAGAGAGAGAGAGAAATAAAAAGAAAGAGAGAGAATGAGATTGGGAGAGAAAAAAAGAGAGAGAGTAGGAGAGAAAGTAGAAAGGAAGAGTGAGTGGGAAATAAAAGGAAATGTGTGAGAGAGAGGGTAAAAAGTAGAAAGAGAGAGAGAGGCAGGGAGAGAGAAAGAAGTTGATAGACAGGGTGAGAGGGAAGTAGAGAGAAAAAAGAGAGAGAGAGAGAAATAGAAAGAGAGAGAGAAGTGGAAAGTTACACAGAGAGAGAGAGAAAACTAGAAAGAGAGAGAGGGAGAAAGAGAGAGAGAAAGAAATAGAGAGAGAAGTAGAAAGAGAAAGGGAAGTAGAAAGAATGAGTAGGAGAGAGAGAGAGAGAAGTGGAAAGTTACACAGAGAGAGAGAGAGAGAAAACTAGAAAGAGAGAGAGGGAGAAAGAGAGAGAGAAAGAAAGAGAGAGAGAAGTAGAAAGAGAAAGGGAAGTAGAAAGAATGAGTAGGAGAGAGAGAGAGGGAAGTGGAAAGAGGGAGGGAGAGAGAGAAGTAGAGAGATAGAGAGAGAAAGAGCGAGGTAGAGTAGCAGAAAGAGAGAGAGAGAGAGAAAGGAGAGAAGTAGAGAGGGGGAAAGTAGAGAGAGAATGATAGAGGGTAGAGAGAGAGGGAAAGAGAGAGAGAGAGAGAGCGAGAGGGATACGGAAAGAGAGACAGAATGAAGTAAAAAGATTGAGAGAGAGGGAAGTAGAGAGAGGAAGAGAGAGATAGAGAGAGAAGAAAAGGAAAGAGAGAGAGGTGAGAGAGAGAGAGCAGTAGAGAGAGAGAGTGTAGTACAAAAAGAGGGAGAGAAGTTGAGAGAGAAAGAGAGAAAGAGAAGTAGAAGAGAGAAAGAGGGAGAAAGAAGAAGAAGAGAGAGAGAGTGAAGTAAAATGAGACAGCAAAGTTGAAAGGGAGTGGGAGAGAGAGAAGTAAGAAGATAGAGAGAGAGATATAGAGAGAGATAGAGAGAGAGTGAAAGAGAGTGAGAGTAAAAAGACCATGTGGAGAGAGAAATAGAAAGAGAAAGCGATAGAAAAGTTGAAAGAGAGAAAGAGAGAGAGAGCGAGAGAGAGAGAGGGAGAGGGAGAGGGAGAGAGAGAGAGAGAGAGAGAGAGAGAGGGAGGGAGAGAAAGAATGAGAGAGGGATGTAGAAAAAGGGAGAGATAAGTAGAAAGGGAAAGAGAGAGAGAAAAAAAAGATAAGAGAGATAGAGAGCGAGGGAGTGAGAGAGAGAATGAGAGGAGAGAGGGAGAGAGAAAAGAAGAAAGAGAGAGATAAGTAGAAGAGAGAGAGAGCAGTAGAAGAGTGGGAGCGGGAGAAATAAAGATTTAGAGAGAAAAAGTAAAAAGAGAAAAAGAGAGAAAGAAGTAGAAATAGAGAGAGATAGAGAGAGATAAAGTAAAAGAGAGAAGTAGAGAGAGAAAGTGAGAGAGAGAGGGAGAGAGCAGTAAAAGAGTGGGAGAGAGATAAATAGAGAAATAGAGAGAAAAAGTGAAAAGAGAAAAGTAGAAAGAGAGAGAGAGAGAGATAGATAGTGTCAAATAGAAGGAGAGAAGCAGAGAGAGAAAGAGAGAGAGAGGTAGAGAGAGATAGAAAGAGAAAGAGTATGAGAGAGAGAGAATTAGAGAGAGAAATAGAGAAGTAGAGAGAGAAGTAGAAAGAAAGAGAGAGAGAGAAGTAAAAAAAGAGAGAGAGTGAGAGAGAGATGTAGAAAAGTGAGAGAAAAAGTGAGAGCTCACTAAAGTAGCAAGAGAGAGAAAAAAAGAGCTCTCTAAAGTGGAGAGTGAGAGAGAGAAGAGAGAGACGGAAGAGTAAAGAGTGAAATGAAAAAAAGAGAGAGTGAAGTAGAGAAAGAGAGGGAGAGGGAGACAAGTGAGAGGGAGAAGAGAGAGTGAGGAGGGAGGGGGATGGAGAGAGGCGCGCGCGAGAGAGAGAGAGAGAAAAGAGGGAGAAGTCGAAAGAGAGGGAGAAGTAGAAAGGGAGAGATAGAGAGAATGAGGGAGATAGAGAGAAAAAGTGGAAGGAGAAAAAGGGAGAGAGAGAGTAGAAAGAGAGAGAGAGAGAGAGCGATAAAGAGAGAGACAGAGAAAAAGAGAGAGAGAGAGAGAGAGAGAGAGAGTGGTAGAGAGAAATAGAAAGAGTATGATAGAGAGAGTTAGAGAGAGAGAAACAGAGAAGTAGAGAGAGACAAGTAGAAAGAGAGAGTGGGAGAGAGAAAGAAGAGAGGGGGAGAGAGAGACAGAGGGAGAAAGAGAGAAAAAGAGAGGGAGAATTGAAAAAGAGAGAGGGTGAGGGAGAGATGTAGAAAAAGTGAGAGAGAGAAAGTGAGAGCTCACTAAAGTACAAAGAGAGAGAAAAAGAGAGCTCTCTAAAGTAGAGAGTGAGAGAGAGAAGAGAGAGATGGAGTAGTGGAGAGAAATGAATAAAGAGAGAGAGATAAGAAGATAAAGAGAGAGAGAGAGAGACAAGAGAGAGAGATAAGAAGATAAAGAGAGAGAGAGAGAGAGACAAGAGAGAGAGAAGAGAGAGTGAGGAGATTGAACTGGGAAAGGGAGAGTGAGAGTGAGAGAGAGAGAAAGGGAAGTTTAAAGAGAGAGAGAGAGAGGGAGAGAGAGAAGTAGAAAGAGAGATGTAAAGAGAAGTAGAAAGAGAAAGTGAGTGGGAGAAGTAGAAAGAGAGAGAGAGATTGGTAGAAAAAGAGAGGGAGAGAGTAGAAAGAGAGAGAGGTAGAAAGAGAAAGAGAAGTAGAAAGTGAGAGAGACAGAGAGTAGAAAGAGAGAGACAAAGGGAGAAAGTGAGAAAAAGAGAGTAAAAGAAAGAAAGAGAGAGAGAGAAAGGGAGAAAGAGAGAGTGAGAGAGAGAGAGAGAGAGAAAGAGAGGGAGAAGTAAAAAGGGAGAGGGAAGTAGAAAGAAAGAGAGGGAGAGAGCGAGGGAAGTTGAAAGAGTGAGAGTGATGGAGAGAGAGAGAAGTTGAGAAAGACCGAGAGAGAAAGTACGGGATGCAGTAGTAGAAAGGGAGAGAGAGAGAGAGAATGAACGAGAAAGAAAGAGAGTAAAGGGAGAGAAGTAAAGAAAGAGAATGGGAGAGCGTGGAGAGAGAGAGGGAGAGAGAGCGTGAGAGAGATGTGGAAAGAGAGACTAATAGTAGTAGACAGAGAGAGAGAGAGAGAGGGAGATAAATAGAGAAAAAGAGAGAGAGAGTGGTGAGCAAGAGGGAGAAGTTGAAGGAGAGAGATACCGAGGGGAGAGAACAAGAGATAGGGAGAGAAACAAAGAGAGGGGGAGTGAAGTAGAAGGAAACAATGAAGTAAAAATAGAGATGGAGTAGAGAGAGAGAGAGAGAGAAGAAGAAAGTGAGAGAGAGGCAAAGAGAGAGAGAAAAAAGATGAAAAAGGTAGAGAGAGCAAAGAGTGAGAGGGTGAAGTAGAAAGAAAAATTAAAAAATAGAAAGAGAGAGAGTCCACGTGAGAGAGAGAGAAGTAGAGTAAGTGAGATAATATGAAAGAGAGAGAGAGAGAATGAGAGAGAGAGAGAGGGAGAGAGAGAAGTTGAAAGGGAAAAAAAGGGAGAGAGAGAGAAATAAAAATAAAGAGGGAGAATGAGAT
This sequence comes from Protea cynaroides, assembly GCA_028583415.1. NCBI lineage: Eukaryota > Viridiplantae > Streptophyta > Magnoliopsida > Proteales > Proteaceae > Protea > Protea cynaroides. Next base: position 18,462 of record JAMYWD010001323.1, read on the forward strand.
ATAGAGAGAAAGATAGTAGGAGTGAAAGTAGAAAGGGAGAGAGAGTGGTAAATAAAAGGAAATGAGTGGGGTAGAGGGTGAAAAGTAGAAAGGGAGAGAGAGAGAGGCTGGGAGAGAGAAAGAAGTGGATAGAGAGGGAGAGAGAGAAGTAGAGAGAGAAAAGAGAGAGAGAGGGAAGTAGAAAGAGAGAGAGAGAGATCGAGTGAGGTAGAAAGAGAGAGAGTAGTGGAAAGATACATAAAGAGAGAGAGATAAAATTGGAAAGAGAGAGAGAAAGAAAGAGAGAGAATTAGAAAGATAAAGGGAAGTAGAAAGAATGAGTGGGAGGGAGAGAGGGAAGTGGAAAGAGGGGGAGATAGAGAAGTGGAGAGAGATAGAGAGAGAAAGAGTGAGATAAAGTAGTAGAAAGAGAGAGAGAGAGAGAGAGAGAGAGAGAGAGAAAGAGTGAGGTAGAGAGGAGGAAAAGTAGAGAGAGAATGAGAGAGGGTGGAGAGAGAGAGGGACAGAGAGAGAGAGAGAGAACTATAGAGAGATAGAGAGAGAACAAAAAGAGGAAGAGAGAGGTGAGAGTGGGAGAGAAGTAGAGCGAGAGTGTACAAAAAGAGAGAGAGAAGTAGAGAGAGAAAGAGAGAAAGAGAAGTAGAAGAGAGAAAGAGAGAAAGAAAGAGAGTGTGAGAGTGAAGCAAAATGAGACAGCGAAGTAGAAAGAGAATGGGAGAGAGAGAAGTAGGAAGAAAGAGAGAGAGAGTGACAAATAGAGAGAGTGAATGAGAGTGAGAGTAGAAAGACCATGTAGAGAGAGAAAGAGAGAGAAAAAGCGATAGAAAAGTCAAAAGAGAGAAAGAGAGAGAAGTAAAAAGAGAGTGAGAGCGAGAGAGAGAGAGAGAGAGGGAGAGTAGAGAGAGAGGGAGAAAGCGAAAAAAAGAGAGTGAGAGAAAGAAAGAGAGAGAGAGAATGGGACAAAGAGAGAGTGAGTGAGGGAGAGAGAGAGAGAGAAGTAAAAAGGGAGAGGGAAGTAGAAAGAAAGAGAGGGAGAGAGAGAGGGAAGTTGAAAGAGAGAGCGTAAGAGAGAGAGAGAGAGGAAAGTTGAGTAAGACAGAGAGAAAGAGAGAGGGAGATAAATAGAGAAAAAGAGAGGGAGAGAGAGAGGTGAGCAAGAGGGAGAAGTAGAAGGTGAGAGAGTAGTAGAGAGAGATAGCAGGAGAGAGAACAAGAGAAAGGGTGAGAAAGAAAGAGAGGGGGGGAGGAAGTAGAAGGAAACGAAGAAGTAGAAAGAGAGAGGGAGTAGAAAGAGAGAGAGAGAGAAGTAAAAAGTAAGAGAGAGAGAGAGATAAAGAGATGGAGAGAAGATGAAAATGGTAGAGAGAGCGAGGAGTGAGAGAGCGAAGTAGAAAGAGAAATTCAAAAAATAGAAAGGGAAAGAGAGTGCACATAAGAGAGAGAGAAGTAGATAAAGAGAGATGAGAGTGAGAAGAGAGAGTGAGGAGAGAGGGGATGGAGAGAGAGAGAGAGAGAGGGAAAGAGAGGGAGATGTAGAAAGAGAGAGAGAGTGAGAAAGAGAGAGACAGAGAGAAAAAGCGGAAAGTGCAAAAGGGAGAGAGAAAAATTGAAAGAGAGAGAGAGTGAGCGATAAATAGTGAGACAAATAGAAAGACAGACAGAGAGAAAGAGAGAGAGGTAGAGAGAGATAGAAAGAGAAAGTGTATGAGAGAGATAGTTAGAGAGAGAGAAACAGAGAAGTAGAGAGAGAAGTGGAAAGAGAAAGAGAGTGAGAGAGAAAGAAGAGAGGGGGAGAGAGAGACAGAGGGAAAGAAATAGAGAAAAAAAAGAGGGAGAAGTTGAAACAGAGAGAGAGTGAGAGAGAGATGTTAAAAAGTGAGATAGAGAAAGTGAGAGCTCACTAAAGTACAAAGAGAGAGAAAAAGTGATCTCTCTAAAGTAGTAAGTTAGAGAGATAAGAGAGAGAGGGAGTTGTAGAGAGACAAATGAAAAAAGGGAGAGAAAAGAAGAGAAAGAGTGAGAGAGACAAGAGAGAGAGAGAGAAGAGAAAGTGAGGAGAGTGGGGGATGGAGAGAGAGAGCGAGAAAGATTGAGAGAAAGAGAGGGAGAAGTAGAAAGAGAGAGAGAGCGAGAGAAACAATGAGAGAGAGAAAGAAGGGAGAGGGGAGAATTAATGAGGGAGAAAAGTAGGAAGAGATAGGGAGAGAGAGACAGAGGGAGCTCTCTGAAGTAGAGAGAGAAGTGGAGTAAGAGAGATAGGAGAGGCAGTGAGAAGAAGAGAGAGTGGGAAGTCAAAAGAGAAAGTGATAGGGAGAAGTAGAGAGAGAAAGAAGTAGAAAGAGAGAGAGGGAGAAGTAGAGAGAGAGAATAGGGAAGTTAAAAGAGAGAGAGAAGTAAAGAGAAAGAAAGAGAGAGAGTGAAATAGAAGGTGAGAGAAAGAGGGAGAGAGAGAGAAGTGACAGAGAGACATAGAAGAGAGAGACAGAGAAGTAGAAAGGGAGTGAGAGAGGGAGTAGGAAGAGAAAGAGAATGGGAGAGAAAGAAGAGAGAGATAGAGAAGTAGAAAAAGAGAGATAAATATAGAAGTAGAAAGAGAGAGAAATAGAAAAGAGAGAGAGAGTGAGTAGAAAGTGAGAGAGAGAATCCCAAGGGGGAGAGAAGTAGAAAGGGGACGTAGATTAAGACTGGGAAAGGGAGAGGAGAGTGAGAGAGAGAGAAAGAGGGAGAGAGAGAGAAGTAAAAAGGGAGAGGAAAGTAGAAAGAAAGAGAGGGAGAGAGAGACGGAAGTTGAAAGAGATAGAGCGGGAGAGAGATAGAGAAGTTAAGAAAGACAGAGAGCGAAAGAGAGAGATGGTGTAGTAGAAAGTGAGAGTGAGAGAGAGAGAGAGAGAGAGGGAGAGATTGAGCAGGAAAGAAAGAGAGAAAAGGGGAGAGAAGTGAAGTGAGAGAATGGGAAAGTGTGAAGAAACAGAGGGAGAGAGAGCGTGAGAGAGGTGTGGAAAGAGAGACTAAGTTTAGTAGACAGAGAAAGAGAGAGGGAGAGAAAAAGAGAGAAAGGGAGATAGAATAGAAAGAGAGAGGTAGAGAGGTGAGCAAGAGGGAGAAGTAGAAGTTGAGAGAGAAGTAGAGAGAGAGTAGTAGAGGGAGATAGCAAGGAGAGAGACCAAGAGAAAGGGAGAGAAACAAAGAGAGGGGGAGCGAAGTAGAAGGAAACGAAGAAGTAGAAAGAGAGAGAGGGAGTAGAAAGAGAGAGAGAAGTAGAAAGTGAGAGAGAGAGAAAGAGAGAGAGAGAGAGAGAGAGAAGACGAAAAAGGTAGAGATAGCGAAGAGTGAGAGTGCGAAGTAGAAAGAGAAATTAAAAAAATAGAAAGAGGGAGAGAGTGCACGTGAGAGAGAGAAGTAGAGAGAGTGAGAGAAGTAGAAAGAGAGAAAGAGAGAGAGAATGAGAGAGAGAGGGAGAGGGAGAGAGAAAAGTTGAAAGGGCGAGAAAGGGAGAGAGAGAGAAATAAAAAGAAAGAGAGAGAATGAGATAAGGAGAGAAAGGGAGAGAGAGAGTAGGAGAGAAAGTTGAAAGGGAGAGAGAGTGGGAAATAAAAGGAAATGTGTGAGAGAGAGGGTGAAAAGTAGAAAGAGAGACAGAGGCAGGCAGAGAGAAATAAGTGGATAGAGAGGGAGAGAGAGAAGTAGATTGAGAAGAGAGGGAGAGAGAGAGGGAAGTAGAAAGAGAGAGAGAAGTGGGAAGTTATAGAGAGAGAGAGGGGGAGAAAACTAGAAAGAGAGAGGGGGAGAAAGAGAGAGAGAAAGAAAGAGAGCGAGAAGTAGAAAGAGAAAGGGAAGTAGAAAGAATGGGTGGGAGAGAGAGAGGGAAGTGGAAAATGGGAGGGAGAGAGAGAAGTAGAAAGAGACAGAGACAGAAAGAGCGAGATAGAGCACCAGAAAAAGAGAGAGAGAAAAGAGAGAAGTAGAGCGGGGGAAAAGTAGAGAGAGAATGAGAGAGGGTGGAGAGAGAGAGGGAGAGAGAGAGAGAGCGAGAGAGATA
>JAMYWD010001324.1:0-17197 GCA_028583415.1 Protea cynaroides
AAACCTAACCATGGATGGATGGTTTGGGTTTCTCCGAAATCCTACACTCAACCATATCTAACCTAAGGTCTGTAGAAACTCATGGAATTAGTATCCATACCTGAGAAGATTACTTTTCTCTGGAATTTCTTCTCCTTTTTGCTAAGCCATCCTCCTTGTCTCCTTTCTTCCTCTATTCCTTCTCCTCTCTTTCTCTCAATTCAATTAGGGTTGTGAAAGGAGTGAAAGTGGCTTAGGGACGTCCTTTAAATAGACTAGGAACATCCTAAATATGTCCCATTGAGATTTGGAAAGAATCCCACTCGAAAATTAGAAAATTTCCTAATTTCTATATTCGTCAAAAACCGAGGGTCGATGATCCCGTCGACCCTAGGGACTTAAGCTGTCCGACCCTCCCTTCAAATCTGAGGGTCTGACATTCTGTTTTGGGAGGTCCGACCCTACTTGGCTGGGTATGCGACCCTCCCCTAAAATTAAGTGTTTTTGGGTCGATTTAATACCTGGGATCTCGATCTCCTTCATGCCCTTGGTTCAAGGTGGTAAGACCGGGTTAGATTGACACGGGTCTTACAACTCCCCCCAACTTATAAAAATTTCGTCCTCGAAATTGTACGTACCTTCTGAATCAAATAAGTGTGGGTACTGCTTTCGCATAGCATTCTCTTCTTCCCATGTAATCTCTTCCATGTCTCTACTTTTCCATGTGACCTTAACATAGTAGATATCTCTGTTGCATAGACGTTGAACCTTTCGACTAGTGATTTCCATTGGTGTTACTTCAAATGTCAAATCATCAGTCAATTCTGGCAAATCTACTGTCAACACGTGCGTCGAATCCTTGACATACTTCTTCAATAGAGAAATGTGAAATACGTCGTGCACTTTGACATAGATGGTGGTAATGCCAACTGATAAGCTACTTTTCCACGCTTAGCTAGAATTTCATATGGTCCGACATATCTTGGACTTAATTTTCCTTTCTGTCCGAATCTCTTCAATCCACTCATAGGCGATACTTTCAAAAATACTTTATCACCTACGGCGAACTCTAGATCTCTTCGTCAAGTATCTGCATATTGCTTCTGACGGTTCTGAGCTGTTTTCACTCTCTCCTTGATGATGTCGACCACTCGACAAGTCTCTTCAACAAATTCCGGTCCAACAATACTACGTTCTCCAACTTCATTCCAAAACAGGGGAGTTCGACACTTTCTGCCATAGAGTGCTTCATAAGGTGACATCTGTATAGTAGCCTGATAGCTGTTATTGTAAGCGAACTCGATCAATGGTAACTTTTCATCCCATGATCCTTTGAAATCAATCACACATGCTCGTAGCATATCTTCTAGAATCTGGATTGTATGCTCCGACTGTCCGTCTGTCTGTGGGTGGAATGTAGTACTGAACTTCAATGTTGTACCCATAGCCTTTTGCAGTCCTTCCCAAAATTTGGAAGTAAATCTTGGATCTCTATCGGACACAATACTTTCTGGTACACCGTGTAACCGAACAATATTATCCACATACAGCTTTGCTAACCTTTCTAGTGTATACTGGGATCGTATAGGTATGAAGCGAGCTGTCTTAGTCAGACGGTCCACAATCACCCAAACTGCGTCAACTACTCGAGGAGTCAATGGTAGTCCTGTGACGAAGTCCATAGTGATGCAGTCCCATTTTCATGCTGGTTTTGGTAATGGCTGTAACAGTCCTGCGGGTCTTTGTCGTTCCGCTTTTACCTTCTGACAATTTAGGCATTGAGACACGAACTTGGCTACATCTGCCTTCATTCCCCTCCACCAATAAAGTTTCTTTAGATCATGATACATTTTTGTGCTTCCAGGATGTATCGAGTAGATGGTGGTATGGGCTTCCTTCATCAGTAGGTGTCTAATGTCCATACTTTCTGTTTCGGGTACACATATTCTCCCTTTATAACTCAGAGTTGGTCCTACCTTTCTCAATATCTTCTTGTACTGTTCTCAGATAAGGATCTGCTTTGATAGCTGTCTTCACTTCATCCACTATATCCGGTATGATCTTCAATGCCGCGAACATATTTGAAAATTGATGAATAAACCCTTGGCTAGCTGATTCATCCATTGTATCTATCACATATTGTTCATTGCCGTGATTAAACACCATTCCGTTGGTATACATTACTGCAGTCGTGCTAACTTCTCCTTGAGATTTTATCATTGCTTTTCTGCTCAATGCATCCGCTACCACGTTCGCTTTTACCGGATGATACTGGATACCACAATCATAGTCTTTCAATAGTTTTAACCATCTTCTTTGTCTCATATTCAACTCCTTCTAATTAAATAGATAAGTAAGACTTTTATGGTCTGACTTAATCTGAAATTTCTCTCCGTATAGGTAGTGTCTCCATATCTTGACAGCATGTACTACTGCCGCTAACTCCAAATCGTGAGTGGGGTAATTTTTCTCATGTACTTTCAACTGTCTCGATGCATATGCAACTACTTGTTCTCCTTGCATAAGCACACATCCTAGTCCCAATCCCGATGCATCAGTGTATAAGGTAAAAGTCTATCCTGGAACGGGAATGGTCAAAATTGGGGCGGATATCAATCTGGTCTTCAGTGTTTGAAAACTCTTTTCACACTTATCTGTCCATACAAATTTTTCTCCTTTCTTGGTCAAACTGGTGAGAGGTATGGCAATCCGAGAATAGTCTTCTACGAATCTCCTATAATATCCAGCTAGACCCAGAAAACTTCTAATTTCTGAAACACACTTTGGTGCTTCCCACTTCACAATAGCCTCGATCTTACTGGGGTCCACTTTGATTCCTTCTGCGGATACTACATGGCCTAGAAAGGCGACTTCACTTAGCCAAAACTCACACTTTGAAAATTTGGCGTATAACTTCTCTTTCCTTAAACGCTGTAGGGCTGCGTTTAGGTTCTTGACATGGGATTCCTTGTCTTTGGAGTATACCAATATGTCATCAATAAATACTATAACCGACGTATCCAACATATCATGGAAAACCCGGTTCATAAGTTCCATGAATGTTGTCGGTGCATTAGTTAGTCCGAAGGACATCACTAAGAACTCATAATGTCCGTATCTTGTCCTGAAAGCTGTCTTCGGGATGTCACCTTCTTTAATCTTCAGTTGATGATAGCCTGATCGAAGATCGATCTTTGAGAATACCTTCGCTCCTTGTAACTGATCGAACAAGTCATCGATCCTGGGTCGTGGATATCGATTCTTGATTGTCAGCTTATTCAACTTTCTATAGTCGATACATAACCGAACACTACCATCCTTCTTCTTTACAAACAACACCGGTGCTCCCCATGGAGATATACTCGGTCTAATATAACCCTTATCCAGCAGTTCTTGTAATTGTACTTTTAATTCCTTCAATTCAGTAGGATCCATTCTATAAGGTGCTTTTGATATCGGTGTGGCTCCAGGTATTAGGTCTATTACAAACTCCGTAGCCCGGATGATTGGATTCAGATTAAATACTATAGCCAATGAACCTCAGATGAAGTAATGGAGAATCTATTTTGAGATTGCTAAATGGATGGATATGAGTCATGTCTATAAAAGAGTGCATGAGAAAAAGTGGGAATTATTAAGAGTAGCCAATAAAGAAATAGATAGCACTCAAGTAGAGTTAAGGATGGTTATATCGGTATGAATTTTGACAAGGTAGAAAATTCCTAAAGGCAAATTTAAGAGTGGATACAAGGATAAAGTCATGGCATAAGTAGTACTCGATTTAATACAATGATAATTGAGTTATGCCCAATGTCGAGCGATATGATTAAGTAAAGACCAAAATAGTTTGGCTGAATTAATGAAATTATAAGCATATACCCTAATGCTTATAAATAGACTTGGGATATGAAGTAACAATCACAAGATATTTTCGAGGTATATGGAAGAGAGAGCAAGGTAGAACAGCAAGGATAAAAGAAATACAAGCTAATAAGTGCAATATGAGATTTGGCAATAGTCTTTGAAAAATTAAGAGATGAAGGAACTACACAAACTCTTAAGACCTTATACCAGATTTTGCTAGTTCAAGCCCTTTGGACTAGATGTTGTATGGGATGAGTGTTACGAACAATGTCCAAATCTTATGGATGGACAGACTTTTGATGAAACCTTGATACAATTTGAGATGGCAGACTTCGATGTCATCTTGGGAATGGGCTGGTTAGCTCGGCATTCTACAAATCTGTTAGGCGTCGAGAAGAAGCTAACGTTCAAAGACAAAGAAGGAGCAAAATTTAGTTTCTCGGGAACCAAACTTCCCCGGAGACACAAGCTCATACTCTCAGCAGTAAAGGCTTAGAAGTGCCTTGAAAAGGGAGCGGTCGGATATCTAGTATCAGTGGTCGACCTAACCATGGACGTGCCACGAATGGAAGATATTGACGTTGTGCGAGATTTTCCTGATGTATTTTCAGAGGAACTACCCGGATTACCACCTGACCTGGGGTGAGGCCTTGGATACACTGTTTGGCATTAGGATTGGTTAGTAGCGAGCCAGTTTGCAAGCCCTCGCTAACAGGGGCTTACGTGTTGGTATAGCATTATATAGCAATAAACGTTAACCTTTGTTGTATAATGTTATGGTAGGGTGGATGGGGACGACGATAAACGTTAACCTTCGGGCGGGCTTCCACACCCAGTGTATAGAGGCGGTGTCAATAAACGTTAAACTTTGACCACCCAACCTTTCTATTGCGCGTTGTAAACTATAAACCAGACCAAAGATATAAATTGATTTTTGCATGCATATGTATTGTTGCATTGTATTGGCTACTCACTGAGCCATGTTGTGTTCTCACCCCTCGACGTTGAATATTTTTAGTTGATGATGCAGGTTACAGAGTCGAAGATTATATGAACGCGTCTACGTACGAGAATATCGTAGCAATGGAAGCTGGAGCTAAAGAGTATATACATGACTCCTCTTGCGAGTGTGACTCATGTGTATTTGATTAGCTAATTTATAGGTTTCTTTGGATTTATGAAGACATGTATTTGATATTTACATAAGTATGTCTCAGTTGGAAACAGAATAATTTACTATTTAGTTAATGGTATCATCTTAGTTCTCAGTTCATTTATTTATAAATTTTCTGCTATTGTGTATTACTCTGATTGTGATTATAGATGTGTGGAAGTTTGGGTAAAACGGGGATAGCCTATTCGAGATCCTGGTTGAACCGTTGGTTACTTAGCGGTTCATCACACCATTCTGAACAGTGCAGAATTGGGGTGTGACAGAGAAAGTGATGTAGAAGGTGAGAGATAGAGGGAGAGAGAGAGAAGTGAGAGAGAGACATAAAAGTGAGAGAGAGAGAGAAGTAGAAAGAGAGAGAGAGAGAGAGAAGTAAGAAGAGTGAGAGAATGGGAGAAAAAGAAGAGAGAGATAGAGAAGTAGAAAAGGAGAGATAGATATAGAAGTAGAAAGAGAGAGAGAAATAGAAAAAGAGAGAGAGAGAGTAGAAAGGGAGAGAGAGAATTTGAAAAGGAGAGAGAAGTAGAAAGGGAGAGAACGAACTAGGAAAGGGAGAGTGAGAGTGAGAGAGAGAGAAAGGGAAGTTGAAAGAGAGAGAGAGAGAGAGAGAGAGAGAGAGAGGGAGAGAGAGAAGTAGAAAGGGAGAGTTGAGAGAAGTAGAAAGAGAAAGTGAGTGAGAGAAGTAGAAAGAGAGAGAGAGAGAGAGAGAGAGGTTGAAAAAAAGAGGGAGAGAGTAGAAAGAGAGAGAGAAGTAGAAAGTGAGAGAGACAGAAAGTAGAAAGAGAGAGAGAAGTAGAAAGTGAAAGAGACAGAGAGTAGAAAGGGAGAGACAAAGGGAGAAAGAGAGAAAAAGAGAGTGAGAGAAAGAAAGAGAGAGAGGGAAAGGGAGAAAGAGAGAGTGAGAGTGTGAGAGAGAGAGAGAGAGAGAAAAGTAAAAAGGGAGAGGGATGTAGAAAGAAAGAGAGGTAGAGAAAAAGAGATGTTGAGAAAGATAGTGAGTGAAAGTGCGGGATGGAGTAGTAGAGAGAGAGAGAGAGAGAATGAACGAGAAAGAAAGAGAGTAAAGGGGGAGAAGTAAAGAGAGAGAATGGGAGAGCGTGGAATGAAAGAGGGAGAGAGAGCGTGGGAGAGATGTGGAAAGAGAGACTAATAGTAGTAGACAGAGAGAGAGAGAGAGGGAGATAATTAGAGAAAAAGAGAGAAAGAGAGGTGAGCAAGAGAGAGAAATTGAAGGAGTGAGAGTTGAGAGATGGCGAGGAGAGAGAACAAGAGAAAGGGAGAGAAAGAAAGAGAGGGGGAGTAAAGTAGATGGAAATGAAGAAGTAGTAAGAGAGAGGGAGTAGAAAGAGAGAGAGAGAGAAGTAGAAAGTGAGAGAGAGAGAGAATGAGAGAGAGAAAGAGAAGATGAAAAAGGTAGAGAGAGCGAAGTAGAAAGAAAACTAAAAAAATAGAAAGATAAAGAGAGTGCACGTGAGAGAGAGATAAGTTGAAAGAGAGAGAGACAGAGAATGAGAGTGGGAGAGAGAGAAGTTGAAAGGGCGAGGAATTGAGAGAGAGAGAGAGAGAGAGAGAAAAATAAAAAGAAAGAGAGAGAAGGAGATAGAGAGAGAAAGAGAGTAGGAGAGAGAGTAGAAAGGGAGAGAGAGTGGGAAATAAAAGGAAATGAGTGGGAGAGAGGGTGAAAAGTAGAAAGAGAGAGAGAGGGGCTGGGAGAGAGAAAGAAGTGGATGGAGATGGAGAGAGAGAAGAAGAGAGAGAAGAGAAAGAGAGAGAGAGAGGGAAGTAGAAAGAGAGAGAGAGAGAGAGAGAGTGAGGTAGAAAGAGAGAGAACTGACAGAGAGAGAGTTAGTGGAAAGTTACAGAGAGAGAGAAAACTAGAAAGAGGGAGAGGAAGAAAGAGAGAGAGAAAGAAAGAGAGAGAGAAGTAGAAAGAGAAAGGGAAGTAGAAAGAATGAGTGGGAGAGAGAGAAGGAAGTGGAAAGAGGGAGAGAGAGAGAAGTAGAGAGAGACAAAGAGAGAGAAAGAGCGACATAGAGTAGTAGAAAGAGAGAGAGAGAGAAAAGAGTGAAGTAGAGAGGGGGGAAAAGTAGAGAAAGAATGGGAGAGGGTGGAGAGAGAGAGACGGACAGAGATAGAGAGCGAGAGAGATATGGATAGACAGACAGAAAGAAGTAAAAAGAGAGGGATAGAGAGAGAATAAAAAGTGGGAGAGAGGGGTGAGAGAGAGAGAGAGCTGTAGAGAGAGAGTGAAATACAAAAAGAGAGTGAGAAGTAGAGAGTGAAAGAGAGAATGAGAGAAAGAGAAGTAGAAGTGAGAAAGAGAGAGAAAGAAAGAGAGAGAGAGAGAAGTAGAGACAGCGAAGTAGAAAGAGTGTGGGAGAGAGAGAGAGAAGTAGGAAGAGAGAGAGAGAAAGAGGGAGACAAAGAAGAGAGAGAGAGAGTGAAAGAGAGTGAGAGTAGAAAGACCATGTAGAGAGAGAAAGAGAGAGTGAAAGCGATAGAAAAGTCAAAAGAGAGAAAGAGAGAGTAGTAGGAAGAGAGAGAGAGCAAGTGAGATAGGGAGAGAGTGAGGGAGTGGGAGAGTGAGAGAGAGGGATGGAGAGAAAGAATGAGAGAGGGAAGTAGAAAAAGGGAGAGAGAAGTAGAAAGAGAAAGAGAGAGAGAAAAAAAGAAAAGAGAGAGATAGAGAGCGAGAGAGTGATAGAGATAATGCGAGGTGTGAGAGGGAGAGAGATAAGTAGAAAGAGAGGGAGATTAGTAGAAGAGAGTAGAAGAGAGAAAAAAAGAGAGAGAAGTAGGAAGAGAGAGAGAGAGAGAGGGAGAAAGAGAGAGACAAAGAGAGAGAGTGAAAGAGAGTGAGAGTAAAAAGACCTTGTAGAGAGAGAAAGAGAGAGAAAGCGATAGAAAAGTCAAAAGAGAGAAAGAGAGAAGTAGAAAGAGAGAGAGCGCGAGACAGAGAGAGAGAGAGAGAGAGAGAGGGGGGAGGGTGAGAAAGAATGAGAGAGGGAAGTAGAAAAATGGAGAGAGAAGTAGAAAGAGAAAGAGAGAGAGAGAAAAAAAAAGAAAAGAGTGAGATAGAGAGCGAGAGAGTGATAGAGAGAATGGGAAGAGGGAGAGGGAGAGAGAAAAGTAGAAAGTGAGAGATAAGTAGAAGATAGAGAGAGAGAGAAACAAGGAGATAGAGAGAAAACATGAAGAGAAAAAGAGAGAGAAGTAGAAAAAGAGAGAGAGATAGGGATAGAAAAAGGGAGAGAGAATTAGAGAGAGAAAGAGAGAGAGAGAGAGAATTAGAGAGAGTAAAATAAAGAAGTAGAGAGAAAAAAGTAGAAAGAAAGAGAGAGAGAGAAAGAAGTGAGGGGGAGAGAGAGAGACAAAGGGAGAAAGAGAGAAAAAGAGAGGGAGAAGTAGAGAAAAAGAGGGAGAGTGAGAGAGAGATGTAGAAAAAGTGTGAGAGAAAAAGTGAGAGCTCACTAAAGTAGCAAGAGAGAGAAAAAGAGAGCTCTCTAAAGTAGAGAGTGAGAGAGAGAAGAGAGAGACGGAGCAGTAAAGAGAGAAATGAAAAAAAAAAGGAGAGAGAGAGAAGGAGAGAAAGAGAGAGAGAGAGAGAGAGAGAAGAGAGAGAGAGAAGAGAGAGTGAGGAGAGAGGGGGATGAGAGAGAGAGAGTGAGAGAGAGGGAGAGAGAAAGAGAGGGAGAAGTAGAAAGAGAGGGAGAAGTAGAAAGAGAGAGAGATAGAAAGTGAGATATAGAGAGAAAAAGTGGAAAGAGAAAAAGGGTGAGAGAAGTAGAAAGAGAGAGAGAGCGATAAAGGGAGAGACAGAGCGAAAGGGAAAAAGAGAGAGAGAGGTAGAGAGAGATAGAAAGAGAAAGAGTATGAAAGAGAGTTAGAGAGAGAGAAAGATAGAAGTAGAGAGAGACAAGTAGAAAGAGAGACAGAGAGGGAGAGAGAAAGAAGAGAGGGGGAGAGAGAGACAGAGGGAGAAAGAGAGAAAAAGAGAGGGAGAGGTTGAAAAAGAGAGAGAGTTAGAGAGAGATGTAGAAAAAGTGAGAGAAAGAAAGTGAGAGCACACTAAAGTATAAAGAGAGGGAAATAGAGAGCTCTCTAAAGTAGAGAGTGAGAGAGAGAAGAGTGAGAGGGAGTAGGAGAGAGAGAAATGAAAAAAGATAGAGAGAGAAGAAGAGAAAGAGAGAGAGAGAGACAAGAGAGAGAGAGAGAGAAGAGAGAGTGAGGAGAGAGGGGGATGGAGAGAGAGAGCGAGAGAGAGAGGGAAAGAGAGGGTGAAGTAGAAAGAGAGAGGGAAAGAGAGAAACAGAGGGAGAGTGAGAGGAAGGGAGGGAGAGAAGTAGAAAGAGATTGGGAGAGAGAGAAAGAGAGAGCTCTCTGAAGTAGGGAGAGAAGTGGAGTAAGAGAGATAAAGTGAGGTAAGAGAGGCAGTGAGAAGAAGAGAGAGAGGGAAGTAAAAAGAGGGAGTGATTGGGAGAAGTAGAGCGAGAGAGAGAAGTAGAAAGAGAGAGAGGGAGAAGTAGAGAGAGATATAGAGAAGTTAAAAGAGAGAGAAGTAAAGAGAAAGAAAGAGAGAGAAAGAGATGTAGAAGGTGAGAGATAGAGGGAGAGAGAGAGAAGTGAGAGAGAGAGAGAAGTAGAAAGAGAGAGAGAGAGAAGTAGGAACAAAGAGAGAATGAGAGAGAAAGAAGAGAGAGATAGAGAAGTAGAAAAAGAGAGATAGTTATAGAAGTAGTAAGAGAGAGAAAAATAGAAAAAGAGAGAGAGAGAGAGAGTAGAAAGGGAGAGAGGGAATTTGAAAGGGAGAGAGAAGTAGAAAGGGAAGAATGAACTAGGAAAGGGAGAGTGAGAGTGAGAGAGAGAGAAAGGGAAGTTGAAAGAGGGAGAGAGAGAGAGGGAGGGAGAGAAGTAGAAAGAGAGATGTAGAAAGAAGTAGAAAGAGAAAGTGAGTGAGAGAAGTAAAAAGAGTGAGAGAGAGAGAGAGAGAGAGAGGTAGAAAAAAAGAGGAAGTGAGTAGAAAGAGAGAGAGATGTAGAAAGTGTGAGAGACAGAGAGTAGAAAGAGAGAGACCAAGGGAGAGAGAGAAAAAGAGAGAGAGAAAGAGAGAGAGAAAGGGAGAAAGAGAGAGTGAGAGTGAGAGAGAGAGTGAGAGATTGAGAGAAAAGTAAAAAGGGAGAGGGATGTAGAAAGAAAGAGAGGGAGAGAGAGGGAAGTTGAAAGAGAGAGAGAAGTTGAGAAAGACAGAGAGAGAAAGTACGGGATGGAGTAGTTGAAAGAGAGAGAGAGAGAGAGAGAGAGAGAGAGAGAGAGAGAGAATGAGTGAGAAAGAAAGAGAGTAAAGGGGGAGAAGTAAAGAGAGAGAATGGGAGAGCTTGGAGAGAGAGAGGGTGAGAGAGCGTGAGAGAGATGTGGAAAGAGAGACTAATAGTAGTAGACAGAGAGAGAGAGAGAGAGGGAGATAAATAGAGAAAAAGAGAGAGAGGGAGTGGTGAGCAAGAGGGAGAAGTTGAAGGGGAGAGAGTAGTAGAGAGAGATAGCGAGGAGAGGGGACAAGAGAAAGGGAGATGAAAGAAAGAGAGGGGGAGTGAAGTAGAAGGAAACGAAGAAGTAGAAATAGAGAGGGAGTAGAAAGAGAGAGAGAGAGAAGTAGAAAGAGAGAGAGAGAGAAAGAGAGAGAGAGAGAAGATGAAAAAGGAAAAGAGAGCAAAGAGTGAAAGAGCGAAGTAGAAAGAGTAATTATAAAAATAGAAAGAGAGAGAGAGTGCACGTGAGAGAGAAAATCGGAGTGAGTGAGATAAGTTGAAAGAGAGAGAGAGAATGAGAGAGAGAGGGAAGTTGAAAGGGAAAAAAGGGAGGGAGAGAGAAATAAAAAGAAAGAGAGATAATGAGATAGAGAGAGAAAGAGAGAGAAAGAGAGTAGGAGAGAAAGTAAAAAGGGAGAGAGAGTGGGAAATAAAAGGAAATGAGTGGGAGAGAGGGTGAAAAGTAGAAGGGAGAGAGAGAGAGGCTGGAAAAGAGAAAGAAGTAGAGAGGGAGGGAGAGAGAGAAATAGAGAGAGAAAAGAGAGAGAGAGAGAGAGAGAGAAAACTAGAAAGAGAGAGAGGAAGAAAGAGAGAGCAAGAAAGAGAGAGAGAGAGAAGTAGAAAGCGAAAGGAAAGTAGAAAGAATGAGTGGGAGAGAGAGAGGGAAGTGGAAAGAGGGAGAGAGAGAGAAAAGTAGAGAGAGACAGAGAGAGAAAGAGCGAGATAGAGTAGTAGAAAGAGAGAGAGAGAAAAGAGTGAAGTAGAGAGGGGGAAAAGTAGAGAGAGAATGAGAGAGGGTGGAGAGAGAGAGGGACAGAGAGAAAGCGAGAGAGATATGGAAAGACAGACAGAAAGAAGTAAAAGGAGGGAGATAGAGAAAAAAGTGGAGAGGGAAAGAAAAAGATAGAGAGAAAATAAAAAATGGGAGAGAGCATAGAGAGAGAGAGTGAAATACAAAAAGAAAGAGAGAGGAGTAGAGAGAGAAAGAGAGAAATAGAAGTAGAAGAGAGAAAGAGAGAAATAGAAGTAGAAGAGACAAAGAGAGAAAGAAAGAAAGAGAGAGAGAGTGAAGTAAAATGAGACAACGAAGTAGAAAGAAAGTGGGAGAGAGAGAAAGAGAGAGACAAAGAGGGAGAGAGTGAGAGTAGAAAGACCATGTAGAGAGAGAAAGAGAGAGAAAGCGATAGAAAAGTCAAAAGAGAGAAAGAGAGAAGTAGAAAGAATGAGAGAGGGAGAGAGAGAAAGAGAGAGAGAGAGGGGGAGGGAGAGAAAGAATGAGAGAGGGAAGTAGAAAAAGGGAGAGAAGTAGAAAGAGAAAGAGAGAGAGAAAAAAAGAAAGAAAAGAGAGAGATAGAGAGTGAGAGAGTGATAGAGAGAATGGGTGTAGAGAGAGGGAGAGAGAAAAGTAGAAAGAGAGAGAGATAAGTAGAAGAGAGATATAGAGAGAGAGAGAGAAACAGAGAGAAGTAGGAAGAGAGAGAGAGAGAGAGAGAGAGAGAGAAAGAGAGAGTGAAAGAGAGTGAGAGTAAAAAGACCATGTAGAGACAGAAAGCGAGAGAAAGCGATAGAAAAGTCAAAAGAGAGAAAGAAAAAAGTAGAAAGAGAGTGAGCGAGAGTGAGAGAGAGATAGAGAGAGAGATAGAGAGAGAGGGACGGAGAGTAAGAACGAGAGAGGGAAGTAGAAAAAGGGAGAGAAAAGTAGAAAGAAAAAGAGAGATAGAAAAAAAAGAAAAGAGAGATATAGAGAGCGAGAGAGTAATTGAGAGAATGGGAGGAGGGAGAGGGAGAGAGAAAATTAGAAAGAGAGAGAGAGAGCAGTAAAAAGAGAGGGAGTGAGAGAAACAGAGAGATAGTGAGAAAAAGTGAAGAGAAAAAGAGAGAGAGAAGTAGAAAAAGAGAGAGAGAGATAGCGAAAAAAAGAGAAAGAGAGAAGTAGAGAGAGAGAGAGGTAGAGGGAGATAGAAAGAGAAAGAGTATGAGAGAGAGAATTGGAGAGTGAGAAACAAAGAAGTAGAGAGAGAAGTAGAAAGAAAGAGAGAGAGAGAGAAAGAAGAGAGGGGAGACAGAGACAGAGGGAGAAAGAGAGAAAAAGAGAGGGAGATGTAGAAAAAGAGAGAGAGTGAGAGAGAGATGTAGAAAAAGTGAGAGTGAAAAAGTGAGAGCTCACTAAAGTAGCAAGAGAGAGAAAAAGAGAGCTCTATAAAGTAGAGAGTGAGAGAGAGAAGAGAGACGGTGCAGTAAAGAGAGAAAGAAAAAAAAATAGAGCGAGAAGAAGATAAAGAGAGAGGGAGAGAGAAGAGAGAGAGAAGAGAGAGAGAAAAGAGAGAGTGAGGAGAGAGGGGGATGGAGAGAGCGAGAGCGAGAGAGAGAGAGAGAAAGAGAGGGAGAAGTAGAATGAGAGGGAGAAGTAGAAAGAGAGAGAGTGAATGAGAGAGATAGAGAGAAAAGTGGAAAGATAAAAAGGGTGTGAGAAGTAGAAAGAGAGAGAGAGAGAGCGATAATGAGAGAGACAAAGAGAAAGAGAGAAAGAGAGAGAGAGAGAGAGGTAGAGAGAGATAGAAAGAGAAAGAGTATGAAAGAGAGTTAGAGAGAGAAAGAAACATAGAAGTAGAGAGTGACAAGTATAAAGAGAGAGAAAGAAGAGAGGGGGAGAGAGACAGTGGGAGAAAGAGAGAAAAAGAGAGGGAGAAGTTGAAAAAGAGAGAGAGTGAGAGAGAGATGTAAAAAAAGTGAGAGAGAGAAAGTGAGAGCACACTAAAGTACAAAGAGAGAGAAAAAGAGAGCTCTCTAAAGTAGAGAGTGAGAGAGAGAAGAGTGAGAGGGAGTAGTAGAGAGAGAAATAAAAAAAGAGGGAGAGAATAAGAGAAAGAGAGAGAGAGAGAGAAACAGAGGGAGAGAGAAAGGGAGGGAGGGAGTGAAGTAGAAAGAGATAGGGAGAGATAGAAAGAGTGATCTCTCTGAAGTAGAGAGAGAAGTGGAGTAAGAGAGATAAAGAGAGGTAAGAGAGGCCGGGAGAAGAAGAGAGAGAGGGAAGTAAAAAGAGAGAGTGATAGGGAAAAGTAAAGAGGGAGAAGTAGGAAGGGAGAGAGGGAGAAGTAGAGAGCGAGATAGAGAAGTAAAAGAGAGAGAAGTAAAGAGAAAGAAAGAGAGAGAAAGAGATGTAGAAGGTGAGAGATAGAGGGAGAGGGAAAGAAGTGAGAGAGAGACAAAGAAGTGAGAGAGAGAGAGAAGTAGAAAGAGAGAGAGAGAGAGAGAGAGAGAGAGAGAGAGTAGGAAGGGAGAGAGAGAATTTGAATGGGAGAGAGAAGTAGAAAGGGAGAGAATGAAATGGGAAAGGGAGAGTGAGAGTGAGAGAGAGAAAGGGAAGTTGAAATAGAGAGAGAGAGGGAGAGAGGGAGAGAGGGAGAGAGAGAACTAGAAAGAGAGATGTAGAGAGAAGTTGAAAGAGAAAGTGAGTGAGAGAAGTAGAAAGAGAGAGAGAGAGAGAGAGAGAGAGGTAGAAAAAAGAGGGAGAGAGTAGAAAGAGAGAGAGAAGTAGAAAGTGAGAGAGACAGAGAGAGAGAGTAGAAAGAGAGAGACAAAGGGAGAAAGAGAGAAAAAGAGAGTGAGAGAAAGAAAGAGAGAGAGAGAAAGGGAGAAAGAGAGAGTGAGAGTGAGAGAGAGAGAGAGAGAGAGAGAGAGAGAAAGGGAGAGAAAAGTAAAAAGGGAGAGGGAATTAGAAAGAAAGAGAGGGAGAGAGAGGGAAGTTGAAAGAGAGGGAGAGTGATAGAGGGAGAGAGAAGTTGAGAAAGACAGAGAGAGAAAGTACGGGATGGAGTAGTAGAAAGGGAGAGAGAGAGTGAGAGAGAGAATGAGCGAGAAAGAAAGAGAGTAAAGGGGGAGAAGTAAAGAGAGAGAATGGGAGTGCATGGAGAGAGAGAGGGAGAGAGAGCGTGAGAGAGATTTGGAAAGAGAGACTAATAGTAGTAGACAGAGAGAGATAGAGAGGGAGATAAATAGGGAAAAAGAGAAAGAGAGAGGTGAGCAAGAGGGAGAAGTTGAAGGAGAGAGAGTAGAGAGAGATCGCGAGGAGGGAGAACAAGAGAAAGGGAGAGAAAGAAAGAGAGGGGGAGTGATGTAGAAGGAAACGAAGAAGTAGAAATAGAGAGGGAGTAGAAAGAGAGAGAGAGAGAGAGAGAAAAGTAGAAAGTGAGAGAGAGAGAGAAGATGAAAAAGGTAGAGAGAGCAAAGAGTGAGAGAGCGAAGTAGAAAGAGAAATTATAAAAATAAAAAGAGAGAGTGAGTGCACGTGAGAGAGAGAGAAGTAGAGTGAGTGAGATAAGTTGAAAGAGAGAGAGAGAGAGAATGAGAGAGAGAGAGAGGGAGAGAGAGAAGTTGAAAGGGCAAAAAAGGGAGAGAGAGAGAAATAAAAAGAAAGAGAGAGAATGAGATATAGAGAAAAAGATAGTAGGAGTGGAAGTAGAAAGGGAGAGAGAATGAACTGGGAAAGGGAGAGTGAGAGTGAGAGTAAGAGAGAGAGAAAAGGAAGTTGAAAGAGAGAGAGGGAGAGAGAGAAGTAGAAAGAGAGATGTAGAGAGAAGTAGAAAGAGAAAGTAAGTGAGAAAAGTAGAAAGAGAGAGAGAGGTAGAAAAAGAGAGGGAGACAGTAGAAAGGGAGAGAGAAGTAGAAAGTGAGAGAGATAGTGAGTAGAAAGAGAGAGAGAAAGGGAGAAAGAGATAAAAAGAGAGTAAGAGAAAGAAAGAGAGAGAGAGAGGGAGAAAGAGAGAGAGAGTGAGAGAGAGAGAGAGAGAAGTAGAAAGAAAGAGAGGGAAAGAGAGAGAGGGAAGTTGAAAGAGAGAGTGAGAGAGAGAGATAGAAGTTGAGAAAGACAGAGAGAGAAAGTGCAGGAAGGAGTAGTAGAGAGAGAGAGAGAGATAATGAGCGAGAAACAAAGAGAGTGAAGGGGGAGAAGTAAAGAGAGAGAATGGGAGAGCGTGGAGAGAGAGAGGGAGAGAGAGCGTGAGACAGATGTGGAAAGAGAGACTAATAGTAGTAGACAGAGAGAGAGAGAGGGAGATAAATAGAGAAAAAGAGGGAAAGAGAGGTGAGCAGGAGGGAGAAGTTGAAGGAGAGAGAGTAGTAGAGAGAGATAGCGAGGAGAGAGAACAAGAGAAAGGGAGAGAAAGAAAGAGAAGGGGCGTGAAGTAGAAGGAAACGAAGAAGTAGAAATAGAGAGGGAGTAGAAAGAGAGAGAGAGAGAAGTAGAAAGAGAGAGAGAGAAGATGAAAAAGGTAGAGAGAGCAAAGAGTGAGAGAGCGAAGTAGAAAGAGAAATTAAAAAAATAGAAAGAGAGAGAGGGTGCATGTGAGAGAGAGAAGTAGAGTGAGTGAGATAAGTTGAAAGAGAGAGAGAGAGAGAGAGAGAGAGAGAGAGAGAGAGAAGTTAAAAGGGCGAAAAAGGGAGAGAGGGAGAGAGAAAAATAAAAAGAAAGAGAGAGAATGAGATAGAGAGAGAAAGAGAGAGAAAGGGAGTTGGAGAGAAAGTAGAAAGGGAGAGAGAGTGGGAAAAAAAGGAAATGAGGGGGAGAGAGGGTGAAAAGTAGAGAGAGGGAGAGAGAGAAGTAGAGAGAGAAAAGAGAGAGAGAGGGAAGTAGAAGGAGAGAGAGAGAGAGGGTGAGAGGGAGAGAGAGAGGTAGAAAGAGAGAGAAGAAGAAAGTGAGAGAGTTAGTGGAAAGTTACAGAGAGAGAGAGAGAAAACTAGAAAGAGAGAGAGGTAGAAAGAGAGAGAGAAAGAAAGAGAGAGAGAGAGAAGTAGAAAGAGAAGGGGAAGTAAAAAGAATGAGTGGGAGAGAGAGGGGGAAGTGGAAAGAGGGAGAGAGAGAGAAAAGTAGAGAGAGACAGAGAGAGAGAGAAAGAGCGAGATAGAGTAGTAGAAAGAGAGAGAGAAAAAAGAGTAAAGTAAGAGGGGGAAAAGTTGAGAGAGAATGAGAGAGGGTGGAGAGAGAGAGGGATAGGGAGAGAGAGCGAGAGAGATATGGAAAGACAGACAGAAAGAAGTAAAAAGAGGAGAGAGAGAGAAAAAAAAGTAGAGAGAGAAAGAGAGAGATACAGAGAGAATAAAAAGTGGGAGAGAGTGGTGAGAGAGAGAGAGAGCAGTAGAGAGAAAGTGAAATACAAAAAGAGAGAGACAAGTAGAGAGAGAAAGAGAAGTAGAAGAGAGAAATAAAGAGAGAGAGAAAGAAAGAGGGAGAGAGTGAAGTAAATTGAGACAGCGAAGTAGAAAGAGAGTGAGAAAGAGAGAGAAGTAGGAAGAGAGAGAGAGAGAGAAAGAGAGAGACAAAGAGAGAGAGAGTGAAAGAGAGTGAGAGTAGAAAGACCATGTAGAGAGAGAAAGAGAGAGAGAAAGCGATAGAAAAGTCAAAAGAGAGAAAGAGAGAGAAGTAGAAAGAGAGAGAGAGAGAGAGAGAGAGAGAGAGAGAGAGAGAGAGAGTGAGAGAGAGAGAGGGAGGGAGAGAACGAATGAGAGAGGGAAGTAGGAAAAGGGAGAGAGAAGTAGAAAGAGAAAGAGAGAGAGAAAAAAAGAAATGAGAGAGATAGGGAGCGAGAGAGTGATAGAGAGAACGGGAGGAGAGAGAGGGAGAGAGAAAAGTAGAAAGAGAGAGATAACTAGAAGAGAGATA
>JAMYWD010000133.1:5000-25000 GCA_028583415.1 Protea cynaroides
ATATTTGTATGTTTCAACAAATTCAATTCATATTTTGACTGATCCAGACGCAGCTCATGTCTGTCACGAATAGTTGTGATACCAAGAAATTAAGTAGTTTACAGGACCCAAATCTTTGAGTGCAAATTCCTCTGCCAAACGATTGCTAAGCGATGCAATGGACGATGCTTGATTGTTACCGTCCACATGAACAAGAACAAGCAAGATGTCACGGCCCCTCTTGTTGATGAATAGAGACGAATCCACTGTGGATGGGTTGAAACCAAACAAAATTAGGTAGTCACTTAGGTGAGAGTATCAGGCTTGTAGCGCATGATTGAGGCCATAGAGCGCCTTGCGTTGTGAAAAAAAAACGTGATGTGGATGCTGAGAGTTAAAAAAACCCCTTGATCTGACATATCACCAATCTTATAGTGGAGGGCTCAACAATTGGGCTTTGTAACGTTCGATGGTGCCATCTGACTTGCTCTTGATCTGACATATCCGTTTGCACCCGATAACATTCATGGTAATTGTAATGAACTAATTCCCATGATCCATTACGCACCAAAGCATTAAATTCAGTAGCTATTACAGCTCGTCAATTCACATCTTTGTTTGCATCAGTAAACCATATTGGTGGTGATATGTCAGATCAAGGGACGTCTTATTGGATAGTCGACACGTGGGGTTCGGGTGAATTCAAGTCCTTCATCCGAGTCGACACCTCCTATCGGCTCGGTGTCGGCTCGGATGGAGGACTGGATTCACCTGAGCCCCACATGTCAGCCATCCAACGAGGACGTCCCTCCTCATCCTGAATCACTGAGAGAAAAATATGTGAATCCAGTGAAATCATCGGTGATAGGGATATGGTGGGTTTGGTCCACAAATGTGAGCATTCCTTGAGTAACATGCGGTATTGGAATAGATGGAAGGACAACCACTATCGGGGTATTTTGGGGCTTGTGAATGATGGATATGGGTATTTGGTAAGGGAAGTGTGATTCTTTGAAAATCACACGACGAGAAATATACATGCGACCAGTGGCATGATGAAAACGTTTGTATCCTTTGTGTTGATTGGACTACACCAGAAATACACATTGTAAGGATTTATCATCTGGGAAGAAGATCGTCTCCAGTCTGTCCAGCCGTCCAGTCGTGGACGGACGGATTGGATTTAAAGGACATGTCCCCCCTTGTATTGGTATGTATGTCATTTTAATCCAGTCCGCCAACAGTCCATGATTAGATGACTGGACGGACTGAAGACGATCCAAATCCTATCATCTGGCTTATGTTGTCGATAGGGTCAGAGCCAAGGATAGCACAAACAGTCATAAAGACACATTATTGCATAATCTGGAGCTTTCTTCGATAGCTTCTTGAAGGGGAGATATGCTGTAGAAGTGGTGATGGCATTCAGTTAAAGCAAGTATACTGCTGTACCGAATGCATGGTCCTATTGAGATTTAGGAAGCTGGGAATGACACATCATGGTAAAGCCTGAATCCACTAACTACTATGCTTCCATTCTATAAGTCCGTTTTGTTTTTGTGTATGAAGACAAGAGAACCGATGAAGGATTCCATTTTCGGTCAAATATTTCTGAAATTTTAGAAACTCTCCACCACCATCCGACTCAAAGGTTTTGATGCTTGTTTTGAGAAATTTTTCCACTTGTGTTTTCAAAAGTAACAAAAGTGGAGAGTGACAACGGTGTTTTTTTCATTAACTTCAAGCTGCTTCAAATGAGATCCGACACGTCCATGATCTACTGGAACATATTACATGGAAAGAAACAATAAAATTTTACCTCAAGGGGATAGCTTAGTTGACAAAAACCAACACTTCAAAATGAAAAGATCATTAATTCTACTCTCCTTAGGACCATACCTATCCAACAAAAAAAAATTCTTGAAAGATCAGATATTTAATATGTTAAAATACAAAACTATCTAAATTAATAAATAAATCAAATTGTGCCTAAAACTTCAAAGGCCTAAAATACCCTTTAAAAGTATAAATTTGACCTCAAAATTGAGAATAAGTTCCTAAAACCCGTCTCTACTGCTACATATGCTCAAACGGCGAGATTCAATCGATGATGATTTTGCTGAAAATTAGTAATAGAATGGTAAGACTAAGAACCCAGAGATTCAATAGATGATTTTCTAGGAAGAGATGAACAACCGTAGTCATTGTAATTGGTTCCTTCTCGGAATTGAGAAGATAAGCGCAGGAACGAGAAGCTCCCCCTTTTGCCTGAGAGGATCGATAAGTTACTCCTTTCACAGGACCACCATTTTTCCATAGAGTCTTCCTGCCCCCTATTTGAATGAAAATACAATAACAATAGATGAATAGTCATTCGATGAAAAGAATTTCAATATTTCATTTCCTGTCGGAATAAACATATAGATCCAATCGCTAGATTATTAACTAATAACGAGTGATCAGTACTAATACTTACTACTTACTAAGGTATTGGTCACAATATCGTCCATGTCCAAAACCGATCAGGATCGGATCAGATCAGATCGGTATATAGAGTCAATGGAAAACCAGCACATGGCTGATACAATATATAATAATATTAAAAATGGAATCGGATCGATTATTAATAGATCGAGATCAATTAGGTCCAAATCTGATATGAATCGATTGATCCAATATCCATAAAGAATGATAATTTCCTCATTTTGCCTGAGAAGAACGAGAAGTTACTCATTTTTCCCGGGAAGAATCCATGTTATATTTTTATAGGTTCAAATGTGGGTGCGGCGGAAAGGAGGTCCAATGGGAACACTGTAATAAGCGAATTTTTCACTTATTTCGCTTATTTTTCACCTTTATTGACAATCCTCTGTTGTACTCTCACTTATCAAGCTACAAACCCGATATTATTTTTCCCTGTGATACAAGATTATCTTCCCAAAAATATGATTACTTTATAATTAACTTCAAATTTTATGACGCTGTTCACTTTTCAGCTACATCTGGCCAAATAGGTAGCTTATGGTCGTTGAAGAATTGAAACCATAAAACCATTGTGCTTCATCATGAACACAGGGTTCTTGATGTTGAGATTTATGATCTCCACTCGGGCTGTCAATGGGTGCTACTTTATATGTTCCACCTTATTAGTTCTAAGAAACTTGGGGAAAAAATATTGGAAATAGCCCCACATTGCTAATGAGATTAGAATCATGTGGTCGAATATATATGGAGAGTCCCTTCATTTACTAGTTCAAACTTTTGAGTTGAAAACTTGACATGGTATCAGAGCTCTAGAAGAGGCTAAGTCACCGAAAGAGGGACGCAAGATGCACAAAAAAGGGACTATGGCCACCCAAAGAAGGACGATCACCCAAAAGAAGGACTATATGTCACTCAAAGAGGGATCAATTACCCAAGAAAAGGGACCAGTCACCTGAAAAGTATCATGTAATGCCACATATACTACCACATATACACTACCTAACGGTGGGGTTACATGTGAGGGGGAGTATTGGGAATAGTTTCACATTGCTAATGAGATTCGAATCCTGTGGTCTTATATATGGAGAGTCCCTCCACTTATTAGTTCGAACTTTTGAATTGAAAACTTGACAAAAAAAACATCAAACCTTTACTCTACCTTTGCTTGCAATCTTAAAACCTTAATCCCAAATTTTGGGTTAACAGAGATGTGCCATCCGTGGTCCTTTGAACACTTGGACTAACATACAAAAATTCAGCGTCTTAGTGAAGGAAGGTCTTGACCATGGATTAAGGAATTGTGATTGGTATACTCAGTTTCAGGGGAAAATTTTTTCACTTTTTTTCTTTTCCCATTTTCAAGCTGCTTGGTTCTAGCATTTTGATTTCATGGCTTTTTTTCACTAATAAATGGAGTAATATTGAGGCCGAAAACATTGTCCAAAAGATTAATGGTGTATGTTGGATTTTTTAAGAAGTGGATTCAGTAGGTAAACATATTTACAATCTTTAGATAGAGTCTCTTGAACTTTCCATATTAAATTCTGAACTCCTTTTCAATTTGGAAAAAAACTCATTTTGAATCTCTCCTTCAGGCTGAGACCATCTTTTGGATGCAGACGTCAAGACAGATATACTTGACCGATGGAGATAGAAATACCTGTTACTTGAAACTAAATGTCTTTGGATCAATAATGATTCATGATCCATACATCCGATGAGTAAAATGTATATAGTTTTGGTAGTGAACATGGCAAAAGTGGGATTTATTTTGGATTAAAATGAGTATTAAATAGCATCACTGAATGAAAGATCAAACACAGATGAATCCTGTGATTGAAATTATGCCTCGTTTCACGTCACCCACGTTGAGGTTAACCAGCTGAGAGAACTCATCAGACTCAACTGTACGACCTGATTTACTGGTTCTCCATGTCAATGTTTCTTCATCAAAAAACCTTTGTTATCAATTCAATACTGCTTTCATCATCTTGACTGTCTGAGTTATGAAACTCTTCCGTCTCCCCTACTTTCACATTCTTAGCAATTAGAGTTATGGTGGATTCTTTCCCATCATTGCTTTTTAACCAAGCTTCATGCTGATGCAAGGCATTTCGCAAGGGCAAGGTATTCCGTTGCAATCTTCCCTTTCTTCAATGATTTTGGACGGTTATTCTTTTCAAGCCGTCGGTCCACAATGGTTTCAAGTGATCTGTGTTTTTGACACCAGAGTGCCCATGCCGGAAGGCTGATTTGATCTTCTGACAATGTTGCATAACTTGCATTTAGAGCTTGTCGTCCACAAAGAACCTCAAACAGTACCACGCCAAAAAAGTAAACATCACTATTTATAGTTATTCTAACATATTCTGGATCAAGATATCCAAGGGTTCCCATTAAATGAGTTCTAACATGGGTATGATCTAATTCAGAACCTGTTCTTGACACCATAAAATCATCCATCTCATCCCTGTGGATTATTCAATCCCTATCGATGTTGAGGTAGTGGATGTTAGAAAATCATACCTATAAATCTACCATGAAGGAAACAATGAACAATAATGAAAATAGGGAATAACATACCTGGATCCATATCGATTTGATGGGGACGCTCTTCACTGCATCACCCCGTTGGTCTGGTCCACTCCCTTCTCCATATACTTTAGATAATAACAATTATTGGGCATAGCTATCTATATATAGAGGGGGAATAGGGACCAACACTGAAATAAGGATAATTTGGTCCCTCCTATAATAAAACTAAATTACCAATAGATTGTTGGCCATGTGTTGTCATTGTTGGCAACTTGACTGAGGTGGCAGCATAGTTGAGCTTACAAAGGTGAGAGGGTGTCAGTGTAGGAGAGAGATTGTTTGTCCAAGTGGCAGTGATGAAGAAGCCGTGGGCGTATTCTACAGTGTTATACAGAGTATGGGTCTCACTGATTATGTGGTTGTTAGATGAGCGAGAAAATATAAGGAGAAAAAGAAGAGAGTGGTGATATAAAGAGGAGAGAGAAAATGAAGAGAGAGTGTGGGTCCCACTGACTACGTGGCAATCATAATTGATGTGGTGATGTGGCAGGAGAGTAAAAGAAAAAGGAGCCAAAGAGAGAAAATGAAGAGAGAGAATCTAGATAGAGAAAGAAGAGAGAGAAAATCTGGAGAGAGAAAGAGGTCAGGTGTTGTGGACGGGATCTACAAAGTTGATGTGGCAGCCAACCACATGGTAGCACCGGGAGTAGCCATATGGCCAGCCACATGGCACAGCCATAGCCACCCATGCAGCAAGCAAGCCCCACCAATCTTTAATGAGGTTACTAAGGCTCCATTGAAGAGTAGTGAAAGACCAGACAAGGGTTGTAAGATTCCTAACCTTGTATGAATTGCATTCTTTAATTTCTGTACTTAATATATATGCTAGTGTAGGTGAATGCTGAATGCCTAGCTAGTAGGAAAGATTGTAAGGGCATTGCTATAAGCCCATTCATTATATTGTTTGCTTCCCGTGGGTATGAGTTAAGCGTGGTGTGTGCAGCATGTGCTAACCACTGGTACTTGATACTTGAATTATTGGCACATGTGTGCTCTCCTGATTTTTTGTTGGGTAAACTGGGTGTATATACTCTCTGCTGTGTAGACAGCTAAAAGAAGCGTATTAAGTATATACGAAGCTCATAAGGCATTACTTCGTGGACTAGCCATCACACATCGTGTTGGTGAACCACGTATATCTCTGTGTTGTAGATGCTTTCTAATTGTGCTTATCTGTATACTGTGAAGTGCGTAGAATGGTCTGCAGGATGGGAATGCACAACATTGTAGACCTGACCACTATGTAGTAGCGAGGTAGTTGTGCATACGATTGTGTGTTTGGTAGTAGTGTTCAGTGATAGTGTGGTTGTGCTCAGTAAGTGAGGTGTCAGTTCAAGGCAGCGTTTGTCTTCAAAGGATTGTCTGGGAAGAATTTTTGAAGACACTGATTCACCCCCCCCCCTTTCAGTGTCAACCTGTGATCAACATAGATAGGTCCACATGATGCTTTACATAATATGGCAATTAATTAATTGGAAACCCTATAATTCATTAGAAATTTCACTCTCAATAGAGTTCCATCCAACCAAGAATACCAATCAACACCCATCCACTGATCTGAACCCACAACCAAGCATGCCAATCAACACCCAATCACTGATCCGAACCCGTACAATGACTGATGCATGCCCATATATGTTGAAAACATCATAGTGAAACCCATGTGCAGCACCTATGCAAAACTCTAATCTCTGCTTCCATGTCAATGGTGGGAGGTTAGTCCCCAATATATGATTCTCTAAATTCCCTTTTGCCGTATATTCATTCACTAAAATCTTCTCATTCTTTCCCTCACATAACCCAATCATGGAGACCACTTGTCTATGCCTGAGCATCAATAGAAAATCAATCTGTGTTTCAAATTCTCGAAGGCCTTGTTGAGATTGCAGAATGCTACGCTTGATTGCTGCTAGAGTGGCATCTATTACACCCTTGTATACTCTGCCAAATGCACCATGTCCGTTCACCAATGATGCATTAAAATTCTTTGTTGCAGCTAGGATCTCTGCAATGTTGAACCGCTTAACATTTTTATTAGTAGTTGTTGAGCCATTTAGATTCAAATTTCCTCCCGTGAATTCAGATAATCCAGCTCTGATATTTGAATTTATTAAAAACCGCTCACCAACTCTATCACTAGCTGTGGAGCCATTTGGATTCACATATTCTCCCATGGGTTTAGATACCCAAGTAAAAGTGGTGTTGTTTCCATAGAACATGTGTTCTCTCTCTGCATGCGCAGTGTTCTCTCTCTCCAGAGAGTTTCCATCAAATAAAGATGCAAGATTGGAGACAGAAACCATACCTGCATTCAATTTTTGCAATGTACTTTTCCACATTTCTTTACTGCTAATGTATGGATTGTAAGACCCCAAAACCTCAAGAGTTGAAGGCAATCCTCTCGAATAGCGAACCACATCATGTGAAAGTTGCATATAATTTTGAGGAGGTTGATCCTTTGAAAAAGCATGCAAACTGAATAGTTGAAGAGATTCCGTATAATCCAGCTCTTGAGGCCAATAGATTTTATCTTTATGAACTTTAGCGACATTCAAGATATATTCAACTTTGGTTGTTATTATAACTCTACTTCCTTGACCAAACCAATTGAGTGCACCAGCCAAAGCTTCTACCTGTTCTTTACTGTCCACATCATCAAGAACAAGAAGAACATTTTCATTGCAAAGTTTTTGTTCTATCAATTTTTTTCCTCTATGATAATGTCCTATATCAAAGTCTATTTGGAAGATATCTTTAAGAAGTCGTTTTTGCAAAGACGCTAGGCCCATGCATTGCATTGATTGTTCTCTAACATCTGAAATAAAACTATGCCTATTGAAGGTTGAAAGGATGCGATTGTAAACGGCCTTTGCAATGGTTGTCTTACCGATGCCACCGATACCATAGATTCCCATGAATTGAGCATCATTGGAACCAATATTTAACAAAGATAATACATCTTTTACACGAGAATCAATACCAATAGGGTATTTACATTCAGCCAAGTGCGTGCTACTAACTAATTTATCCAAAGCTCTTTTGGCAACTAATTCAACTATCTCAGCTTGATCCCTACAATAATATCATATAAAAAAGAAAATCACAACTAAGCAATGAAAATATTTTGTACAAAAATAACACACACACACACACAACACACACACACACACACACACACACACACACACACACACACACACATTTATGGAATGGAAAGCAATAAAAGAAAATACTAACTGAAAATCTAGTACGAGTAAAATTTGGAAATACGCATCCTTATATACAAAGTATGGGTTTTGGCTAGTACTAGTTTATCCTAATACTAAGTGACTTTGAGATATTAAATATCCTACAAAATAAAAGGAAAATTGAATCTCTATAATCAACCTAACAACTTAGCGACATAGGGCTTTAAACAATCTAGAAAATTCTTGATGTTATATATTAAAATGAGTTTAAAACATCTATTTCTTAAAATATATTGAACCACTCGAGATGTGGGGAAGGGCCTTACACGTGATCAGCCGTAGATATTGTGTCAAATTATGAATTTGGTCGATCTACAAGATACCTGGCCTAATCCAACATTTCACCCAATTTTTTCCATGTCTATCAAATGAATAGGGATTTTTGTTCTTGTAAATTATTTGTTCTTTATATTATGAACTTGTTTTCTTATATTACCCCTCCACCACCTCTCTTTCTTTCTTTTTTTTTATTTTTATTTTTTATTTTTATGCATCCGTAGGTAATTTCTATACTTTAAGAGATATAGAGGAGGAGCGAGAAAGATGAGTGAAGGCTGCTTTGAG
The DNA here is from genome assembly GCA_028583415.1 of Protea cynaroides. Lineage (NCBI taxonomy): Eukaryota > Viridiplantae > Streptophyta > Magnoliopsida > Proteales > Proteaceae > Protea > Protea cynaroides. Next base: position 13,871 of record JAMYWD010000133.1, read on the forward strand.
GCATAATGTAAAGACAAAAAAGTCAACCCATGGGTTTCTAGGAGCCTCCACTCTATTAACAGATCACCAACCAACTCAACAAGGCACTTATTCAAATATCCCATTCACCATGATTAATTAAAATAATGGATAGAAAATGAATGGTAATATTCTTATCTAGGCAAATAATTACTACCCATATCTAAGCCAATAAAAAATCTCTACTAGATATGTTATTTAGTTGAATTTATCATAAAAGCTTAAGAATCAACCTATATATTGGAAGGGGAAGAAAGGGAGAGTAATAAAGGATGAAAAATGAAATAAATAGATAATGAGAAGAAGAATTTTGTGGGGACTGATACTTACTTGCTTTGGTCAATAATTTCTCCTTTCAGATTCCCTATCACTCTCAAAGCTTCCCTCCAACTCTCTACAATATGGGGTTCAAAATTCTTCTCATGCTTGCGAAATGCTTCTTCAAAACTTCCAATCTGATACCGAACATGTGATGGTTTAACATGGTAGAATATTGGCAGGACCATTTGACCTTTGGATATGTGGCATCGAACTATCTGAACAAGTTCTAATAAACACCATTTGCTATGGGCATAACCTTCAGAGAAGACGGGGATGAAAATTTTGGACCCCTCGATTGCTTTATGTAAGGCTGGGCCAATGGCTTCTCCAGTCCACAATTTCTTACTGTCAAAAAAAACATCCATTCCTCTGTGTTTCAGAACTAAGTTAAGAAAACCAGTAAAGTTCTTACGAGTATCTTCGCCTCGGAAATTGAGAAACACATCGTAACTAGAAGATCCAGTTGTGAAGGTAGTGGGAACGGAGGTGGAGGAAGCCCAATCTAGTGCCATCATGAAGTTGAAGTTGAAGTTGCAGTTGCAGAGAAGAGAAAATGTTCAAAGAGCTATATTCTCTAAAGGAACTCTCTTGTTTCAAATTGTTTATTTTGTAGGAAAACTCAACTGGCTTCCACGAAATCGTGGTTTTTGTAAACGAGTAGAGGGCCGCGTACTGATCGATTATCTGAGTTGCTTCATCTGACTTTTTTATTCCTAATAACCATCTGGGTTGCTTCATCTGATTTTTTTTATCCTAACAACCATCTGGGTTGTTTCATCTGACTTATTTATCCTAACAACTATCTGGGTTGCTTCATCTGACTTTTTTTATTCCTAATAATTGGCTAGAAAAACGCCTCTAAATTTACCACGTTGACTCACGAAGCTGATTAAATTTACCACGTTTGGCAAAGATTGGTCTTAGCAGGTAAGGCATGGTAAAGAAACTCGGCTTCCTTTAGAAATGATGAAACTCAATTCCGAGTCACAAGAGTTGTAGGATGTTGGACCGAGATGAGGAGTTATATTACCTATTGAATATCCAACAAAAATGAATCATGATAACTCCAAAACTTATTTTTAAGCAAGACAATTGAAAGATCTCGATAAAAAGGAAGAAGTCCAGTTCCTGCAACCATGAAATTTGGATTGCAGTGAAATTGTCTACGGTTTATTTATTTATTTATATATTTTTTTAAAAAGAAATCATTAAATTATGAAAACACAAGGTTTTTCACTATGGAAAGGAGACCTGACCTGATTGAGGTGGTGCCCCAAGAAAATAAATACCGACAACAAAGACCCGATGAAGTGAATGATATGGGATCCGGATTCTTTGTTGTGCAATAGATTGTATTGGGAATAGTCTCACATTGCTAATGAGATTGGAATCCTGTGGTCTTATATATGGAGAGTCCCTCCACTTACTAGTTCGAACTTTTGAGTTGAAAACTTGACATGGTATTAGAGTTCCAGGTTTTCTCTCATAATAATCTTAAAAAAAGAGAGGCCAAGTCACCGAAAGAGGGACACCAGATGCACAAAAAAGAGACTATGGTCACCCAAAGATGGACGATCACCCAAAAGAGGGACTCTATGTCACCCAAAGAGGGACTATAAGTCACCCTAAAGGGATCAATCACCCAAGAAGAGGGACCAGTCACCTAAAAAGTGTCATGTAATACCACATATACGATCACATATACACCATCTAACGGTGAGATTATATGTGAGAGGAAATATTGTGAATAATCTCACATTGCTAATAAGATTGAAATCTTATGGTTTTATACATGGAAAGTCCCTCCACTTACTGGTTTGAACTTTTGAATTGAAAACTTGACAGATTGACCACATGGGAAATCAAAAATTTTGTATATTATATAATTTTGTTCGTATACAACGATCTATGATTTCAATCTCATGGAGTATTCCTAACATAGGTCAATACGCTTTTGAAAACTTCAACTGACATCATGAAGTAAGAGAAGATTATTTTCAGCATTTAGTATGTGAATAATTTACCCTTCGAAAGATTCCATTAATTTATTCAATAGATGAGACAAGGAGCTTGGAATCTGGATCCTCTCCTTGGATCTCACGCGGTCCAGGTCCAGTGGGGCCTGCAGTCAAATAGATTCTCCACGATACTTTATGTGGAATTATTTATTAGGATAATTTAAGAGATGATAATAGATTTATTCTCGGTCTAGATTATAAGGACTCTATTGTATGGATTTAAATCGTCTTCTCTTTGAGGGAGGAGGGGCGACGACCTTAGTAGATAGTCATCACGTGGGGTCGGATGAATCCGACTCATCCGTTCAAGCCGACACTCCCTTATTGGCTCGACTTGTCGGCTCGAATGAAGGGGTCGGATTCATTCGATCCCACATGGCGACCATCCACTGGGGTTGCCGCCCCTCCTCCCGAATCTCAGAAAGGAGACAATGTGGATCCCTATTGTATTGTAGTCTCTGGTTTTTATTGACTCTTTAACAGTCACTCAATCTTACATGCATGTTTTAAAGTTAAAGTTTGAAGATGGAGGTATATAGTATGATTATGAACTTTTCTCACCAAGAAAAAACTATATATTATGTTTCTCTTTCTAATGCATGATTTCATTATGTTAATTGTTTTTTTAGTCCTTTTAGTAATAAAACAATGAAAAGAACAGACAATACTTTCCACATATCCAGCAAGGTTCAATGTATTCTACAACAATATGGGATCCAAATCCTTTCCTACCGTAGGAGGATCTACAAGCTGATCCAAGAGCTGGAGTTCAGTCAGTATGCATTTCAATACATCAATATGTGTGTCGGTTGAATCCAGTCCTTGGTAGTCCACAGGTCGGCAGGAGAGGATTTCTATCCAACAATATGCATTTTTGGCTACGGAAAACAAGTTTCCGTAGTGTAAATGTATATTCAACTATGGAAAAAAAGTTACCGTTGTTATATACATTATATGCTATGGAATAAATAAACCATTGCTGAAAAGTTTTTTACCGCTATGGAATTCCATTGTGTAAAATATATATATTATAGACAATGGAATGTATTTTCAGTTGTGGAAAATATATGCACCCATGGTACCCAGTTTTCCGTAGAACAAAATGGCTATGGGATTTTTGCCAATGGAAGTTTCGCAACAGAAAAAAAAAATCTTAATGTAGGTGTTGATTTTTGCCAACGAAAAATCGTTTTAGGCAACGAAAAATTTCCGTAGTGGAAAATACATATTGTTGTAGTTTGCCAAACATGGGTACCAAGATAGTCCTTTGAAATTTAATTACAAAAAAAAAAAAAAAAAAGGATATCATCAATCTCAGATCTCGATAGGCTTCAACCCTATCGAGATCCAAGATTTCAATCCTTGATTGAGGCACATGACCACTAAAACAACCAGGTAACTACATACATATTACTAGTCCCCTAGCCTTCATATTTTTCTTTTAGTTAAAACTAATGTTTTATTGTTATTATTTTTTTAAATATTGATTTAATCGAAAAAAGAAAATATGATAAAACATATTAATCCTCATATGTATTACAGAAAACGTTGAAATTAATTTGATCGTTTTTCTTGATTTTTCAAACCAAAAATATATATATATATATATATATATATATATATATATATATATATATATATATATATATATATATATATTTCACATTTTTTTTCTGAGTTATAAAATATTTCTCTTACTTTCAAAAAAAGAAAAAAAAAACTATCAGCAAAAAAACAATCCTACCATGTGATGCCGTGGATGATCCAACAATGTCTGACATGTATAAAATTGAGCCCCATTCATTTGATATTAACCTTAAATTTTTCACATTTTTATTGCAAGAAAATTCATTTTTTAAATAAGAAAAATAAGAAAATTATTATTGTCACAAAGGTTTGTTATTTTTTCTAATATCACAATGCATCTATTCTACCATGTAAGCAGGTGATGTATCCATTCAACTATTGGATAGAGAGAACATGATTTACATTAATCACATGTTGAATTTCAAGCTCTATGTCAATTAAATACCCTCCTTATATAGGCATACTTCACATTATCCATGCTCTGTTGATCACAGATTGACACTGAGAGGGGGGGTGAATCAGTGTCTTTAAAAACTCTTCTAAACAATTTCTTGAAGATGTGTTGCCCTGAGTTGACACTCCACTCACTGATCACAACCACACTATCACAGAAACAATCACAAACACATAGTCGTATGCACAACCACCTCGCTACCATAGAGTGGCTAGGTCTACCATGTTATGTACACTCATCCTGCAAGTCATTCCACTCACAAGATGTACGTAGTTCATCAGCTCAGTGTCTGATGGCTAGTCCACGGAGTAATGTTTGACGGGCTCCGTATATACTCAATACACTTCTTTTTGCTGTCTACACAGCAGGGAGTACATACACCCAATTTACCCAGCATAAAACTAGGAGGGCACACATGTGTCAAGAATTCAGGTATCAAGTATCAGTATTCAGCACACGCTGCACACCACGCTTAACCCGCATCCACGGGAAGCAAATAATATAATGAACGGGCTTATATCAATGTCCTACAATGAAAGCTCATACAAACTTAATTCCCCAACCCAATTACAGTCTAGGTATTCTCATAGACATTTCATCAAACACCTCATAGTCTATGAAATACAATAAAATAGAGAAATGCTCATGTGGATTACCTTTCTTTGATAACTCCAAACCAGATACTCACTTTATCTAAGGAAGTCCAAAACCAGGTTCTCCAATCTTCAAAGATGTCATAACAAGTTTCATTCTCTTCTTTGATGTTTTTACAAACACCTTGAGTGCATACCTCCTTTTCAGAAACTCAAAAACATCATTAATATAACAAGAGAGCCCCATTATGTTCTTGCATGTCTTCAATAGACTCAATGACACCTCACACAACCTATATAGTATAAATGAGAGGAAGTAATCCTCAATACAAAATCAAACCAAAACCCTAACTTGGTATTTTAGTCAAAACAAAAGAAGTTTTTTCTACAAGCTCTCATTACCTCCTTAATGGCTTACAAGCATTCTCAAACTTGTAATAAATCCTTAATGATGTTCATGAAGGTTGGTATAGATATTTAATCCATTAGAACTCACCAGAACCTTCAAAGAGAGGTTTTTTTTGCCAAAAACCCGAGCTTCTACTCGATTTTCTTCGTTCCCCGCAGCTCCCACTCTTCCAAAATAAAGAAGATGACAATTTGAATAACCTAATTCGGAGTTATAAAAAAGGAGATATATTGATTTAAAGATGATGCAATCACATATCATAGAAAAACATATTCCCATATGTGTACATTAAGGGTGTCAACGGGCCGGTCCGGGCCGGTTTCGGTCCGGGCTGAATCGATGTCGGGTTTTATAAGCCCAACCCAAAACATGTCCATTAAGAGTTCGGGCTGGGTTGGGCTACGCTGGACACAATAACAATCGGGCTGGTCCGGTGTCGATTTGTTATCGGGTTGGGTTTATTGAGGTGATTTCGGGCTGGTTCGGTCCGGACCAGGCTTATCATGCTTATCGGGCCTATTTTATATGTAAGATATATGGCCTATTTTATTATTTCTATCTATAATTAGAATCATTCATTCTATATGCATGTAATTTCAGTAAATTGTAACAATTAACATACTCTTTTCAACTATAGATTCATATAATCTTTTCGATCAAGAAGTGAACTATAACAGTGTAATATAATCCATCAAAATTTAAAACCATTAAAATTAAGAAACTGGGTCCGAATGGACCTTACCGGTGTTTGGGTTAGGTATTATTGGTTCGGACTAGTTCGGGCTTCTTAACGGGCTGGTCCGGTTTGGTTTCGGTTTGGGCTGAAACGGTGTCGGACTTTACAAGTCAAGACCGAAACATGTCCATTAAAGTTGGGTCCGGGTTGGGTTCGGGTTATAGCGAAGCAGCAGGGAGCACTGAGCAATGGGGGGGGATGAGGTAGTTTTTACCATGGGTTGGACCACAGGCGGAAGTCCTTCCACGGCAGGAGAAGGGCAGGGCAGCGTCCTCGCGGACTACCTGCACCTGGACAGAAAGACCCTATGAAGCTTTACTGTTCCCTGGGATTGGCTTTGGGCCTTTCCTGCGCAGCTTAGGTGGAGGGCGAAGAAGGCCTCCTTCCGGGGGGCGGGCTGGCTCGGTCCGTGCTACCGGTCCGGGCCTATTTTTGACACCCTTAGTGTACATATACGTGAGAAGCATCATAATAGTCACTTAAGTGACTTAGTTTTGCATGTGCCAATTAAGTAATCCTATGTAGCGGCAGTGCATTAATTCTCATGCATCATGTAATCAGATATCACAAAAATGCATCTTCTCGCATGTGTACTTATACATGAGAAGCATTATAACTGTCACTTAAGTGACTGAATTTTGCATGTGCCAATTAAGTAATCTCATATAGCGGCAGCACATTAACTTTCATGCATCCGATCTTCCTTATATGTCTTCCACCATAGGATTAGAACAAATGTTTCATGATCAACCAAAAATACCCCTGACTTTATATGTAATGGCTTCTGTAACTTGTATGTTAACACTCGAATTCATTCCGAGAGTGCTTTTTTCTCTCCTAGAATAATGTCGAACACCTCATATGCGTGTGTGCGCCTGGGCCTATGAGCATGTGAGAGTGTCATCTGTTGCACGGCTATGCATGCATGGGCAGCTTGCGGGCCTGGGCTTGGTGCTGCTTGCTTGCGGCAGCCATGCCTAAGGCTATGGCTGCCCATGGCCTATGGCATAGCCATGGTTGCCTGGGTGGCATGCGGCTTGCCGTGGCTGCCCATGGCATGCGGCAAGGTGCTGTGGTTGGGTTTTGCCACCTCATCTTCTTTCTCCTCCTTCTCTCAACATTTTTCTCTCTACCTTCTCTGACAACAACACCATCTGTGGGACCCACATTGGGAACCACACACTCTCTCTCCTCTTGCCCACCATCAGTGGGACCCACAATCCACACTCACTCTCTTCTTGCCACCTCATCTTCTCTCTCTTTCTGCTCCTCTTCTTTCTCTCTCTTCTATCTCTCTTTTCTTTCTCTCTCTTCCTTCTATGATTGCCACATAGTCAGTGGGACTCACACTGTATAACACTGTAGAACACGTCCAAGACTTCCTTCTTCATCACTACCAATTGCACAGATACTCTCTCTTCTGCACTGACATTCTCTCTCATCATTTCTCTGACTGTAAGCTCAACTATGCTGCCACCTCAGTCAAATTATCAACAATGACAACAAATGGCCAACATGCTCATGTAGAGTACTCTAAATATAACCATTTTACTATGCATTCTCTCAAATTTGATAGGTTTTAAATTGAAAATAAATCATAAAAATGAATGGCCCAGTTAATCTAAACCTCTGCGGCATGCTCCAACAGTGTGAAGAGTGAGGCGACAAAATTAAGGCTGAAATAAGTGTTTTCCTTGTTGTCGTAGAGGAAGGGCCGAAACAGGCAAATCCAGGCGAAATTTCAATCAGAAACACTCGAAACAGGGTATTTAATATTTATATTACCTTTGTTGAACCTTATTGCCAATACGATTCGACCTAAGTCCGAAATTTTGGCAAAACACTACTATTTCGACCAAAACCATGCTATTTCTGTGATTTGTGTAGTGTTTGTTTCCTGTTTCGCCTCGGTGTTGTCACCGAAATTTTTAAAAATTTCGGCGAGAATTGACCTAGTTTTAGAACTATGTATTTGTCAGAGAAGACACCTTCAATGCATATGTAATACATAACTTAATTTTGTTAAAGCTTTTTGATTTGCCATTTATCAAAATGGGGTCATGAATTGAGCTGATACATGGTCTGATCCAATTTCTCCGATCATGGCCTAAGTCTTTCTGTTCAAAGGCATGATTCAACAAGTTCTGTGTAAGATTGTTTTTATGTGCCTTTTAAAGCTGAACCTTGCAAACAATGCCTTGTTTTAGGGGTTCTCACTTGTGTTTAGAGTTTCCTCTGGGCTTTATGGGAACTGCCGATTTATCTTAGTTTTACTGTTCGAGAGGTGATGTTGTCTTGGAATTCTTTTCGTAAGCACCTGGAAAGGAATCAAGGACTTGCACAGAATTTTGTATGGAAGCTTTCTTAGATATTACGATTATAAGGTATATGTAGAAATAGTAGAAATTTATTAATCCCTAGTTATGCATTTGATAAGACTGCATTGGATTGCATAACTTTATAATTGGAGTTGGTATTCTGAATCCTCAGCACTTGTTTCTTCCATCTCTCACTCTCTGAATGGTTTCTTTTGGACTGTATTTCTACTCTATTTCTATCTCTCAGAAGGGGACTAGCTGATAATCTGTTTGAATAATTGAGGTGCGACTTTACTTGAATTCGGTAAGAGTTGATTTTTTTTTTTTTTCTTTTGATTTAAAAGATTTTCCTTAGATGTATAAAGTGCTAGTTCTGCTAAACTTAGTGTATGAAGTGCTAGTCATGGTTTCTGAAGTCTCTTGTTAATAATATAATCATATCTATCATTTCAATGTTAAGCATGTTTGTTATTCTTCTACAGACTCCACCTGAGCATTTAGAGCCAATTCTAAGGAAAGATATTCAGAAGGTACCCTTCTATGCCATTTTTCATATGATGTAGTTGTGCTGCTGAAGTTTTACTATTTTAAACTTACACATTGTTTTAAATTTTTCTGCAGATATGGAATAATGTTGCTAAGCCTCCAGGCTCCAGCCCATGTGGACACTCCTCTGAGTGAATTTTCAGTGAATCTTCAGTTGTTCCAAAGGAAGCCTTAGATTATTTTAATATAAATAGTACACATACTTTCACTTGAAGGTTGAGGTCATTGCTTTATCCAGTTATGAGGAAAAGGAGTTCAAAGAACAGGTAGGTCCTCAAATACATTTAGCAATTTATGTTTTCCTAGTTTGTTGTGGCCATTACTATTATTGCTGTGACTTCTGCAATTTACTAAGGCATTCTTACCATGGAAATTCTTTCAAGGATTGAAGTTCAAGCAAGCCCTGTACCAACTATTTGGGAGTTGGCCATGTTGGAATACTAGTTAATTTGTTCTGATTGTATAATGGGATCCACATATTACTATCTTAATGGGGAATATATTTGTAATTAAATGCATTTCAGGAACTTCATTTTCAATTGCTAATAGATTAAGTTCAAGCAAGCCTTGTACCATCTTGACTGACTGAGTTTTGAGACTCTTCTGCTTCCCCTACTTCCACATTCTTAGCAACCAGAGTATGGCGGATTCTTTCCCTGCATTCCTTTTTAACCAATCTTCGTGCAGCTGCAAGACATACTCTAAATATCACAACACTTCCCCCATTGTGGGTAGCTTCTTACCCTCACTGGCAAGGTATTTCTCTTGTAATCTCCACAATTTTCTTAAATGATTCTGGACAGTAATTCCCTTCAAGCTTTGGGTCCACAATGGTTTGGACTGATCCATGTCTTTGACAGAGTAACAAATTCTGAAGGCTGGCATGTTGAGCACAAACTACCTCTAACAGTACCATGGCAAAAGAGTAGACATAAATTGTAGAGGCATATGCCCAGTTCCCATGTATTCTGGATCAAGATATCTACTGGTTCCTGCTACACAGGTACTGACTTGGGTATCATCTAATGCAGGACCTGTTTCTGTCAACCCAAAATCAACTATCTTTGCTACATATTTCTCATCCAACAGTATGTTGGACGTCTTAACATCCCTGTGGATTATACCAACTATTTGCGGGTTCAAGCAAGCCTTGTACCAACTATTTGGAAGTTGGCTATGTTGGAATACAAGTTTGTTCTGAATGTATTATGGGAAGCACATATTAGTGTCTTAAGGGGAATATATTTGTAAGTAAATGCATTTCAGCCAAACCTGCGGCACTTGCCTACCATGAGCGCACTAAACACATTGACTATCACGTGGTACAAGAGTGCATCAACAACGGCTGCATCAGAACTTCTGACGTTCCTTCCCATCTGCAAATAACCGACATTTTCACAAAGGCCCCCGACAGGGACCAATTCCACTTCTTACTATCCCAATTGGGCGTTCGAGATCTTCCCGCTTCTACTTGAGGGGGTGTATTACGCTGACACATTGAGAGGAATCTCTCCAGGCTTGCATGCGATCTTGTCTCTCAACCACTATTTCAAAAAAAATAAAAATAAAAAGGATGTCCTAGTGCACGAGACTCCCGCAACTGCAGGGTTTGGGGAGAGGCAGAATGTACATAACTTTACCCCCACAATATGGAGAGGTTGTTTTCATGTTTCAAACCCGTGACCACTAAGTTGCAATATGACAACCTTGTCACACCAAGGCTCGCCCTCTCAACCACCATCTCAATCTTCCATAATAGGATGTAATCTTATCCCCACACCTTACCCTTCCATATTTCATGTAATCCAATTTCATAATCAAAGGGAATTGATCCTATCCTTTGGGTATATATATCCCCCTTCTCATATTTAAATAAAATCATCTCATTCCATCCAAGTTGCTATGTTATTTTACAATGTTCCATAAGGGCTGTAAGCACCTCAATTTTTCCACTCCTTTACAGTAAATTTTCTAATGGAGCTCGACTGTGCAGGTCTAAGCCCATCATTCTCAACCAGGTAAGGTTAAATTGGTCTTTCACTAGGTAAAAGATGTTTGAATCATGTATGTCAAGGGTTCATATAAAAAAGGGAAATAAACTAAATTGGGAAAAGAGAAGGGTATATTGAA